>JAHBCN010001972.1:0-102399 GCA_019359885.1 Listronotus oregonensis
GGGAGTCGCGTCAGGCAGGTAGGGGCGAAAAGAGCTCCTGTATAGGAGCGAGAGACGTGAAGCTCCCCGTGTGAAAGAACCCTTAGCGTTATTTGTTCCTTAAATCTCCAATGTAGCCAATCAGATTGCTTGTTTGGCCATTTTAAGGAATACCTTGTGCTAAGGGTTCCTTAAAATTGTTGGTACAACCAGCCCTAAATCATCATTTGTTAATTTCTGAACGTATACAAAAAAACATAACAGACTATGAATTTCTGAACGCGACAGTAAATTTTCTAACCTAATATTGATTGACAAAAATGTCTAATTATTAATTTACGACATACGTTTTTTCTCACCTGGATAACGTAACTACAAATGAGTATAATTCCGACTTATACCTACTTGAATATTATATTGTTCATTTGTTAATATTTTTTTTTGTGTTTCAACAAAAACAATTTAAGCTACCGTTTATATTAAGTCATAGATCCTTAATTTATTCACTCATACTCACAGACGGTCACTTACTAACTTTTTATTTTTCAGGTACTACTGTATCTTTAAGCAGAATACTGCAATCAAACTCAATTGATTTAAAAAAAGCTGCGGACGCTATTAATGATACTATAAGTGTTCTACAAAATAAAAGAGAAAATGCGGACGTAATTTATCGTCAGCTTTTTGAAGAGGCTAAGGAAGTAGCTGAGCAGTTAGATGTAGAAATTAAATGTCCCAGAATAGTGTCAAGACAAATACATAGGGCCAATAACCAACCTGCTCAATCTGCTGAAGAGTATTTCCGCAGTGCAATATACATCCCTCTTCTGGATTCAATAATAAGTGACCTACAGGACCGTCTGTCTCCTGAATTACTTAATTTGTTTAAGCTAAGCGTTTTCATGCCAAAAAAACTGTGAAACAACTAGCCACCGATTATACATTGTTCTTAGATAATACTCCAGTTTCTGTCGTTGTAAACGAATATCGGCTATGGATGGTGAAGTGGCAGCGGAGTCAGGACATACCGCAGTCGATTGCTGAACTTATTTTAAATTGCGATATTGATATGTATCCTAATATAAGAAAATTTTTATGTATTATGGCTACACTACCTGTTAGTGTAGCGACAGCGGAAAGATCTTTCTCTACGTTACGAAAAATTAAATCGTGGCTAAGAGCTTCAATGGTTGAAGAACGTCTAACCGGACTGGCACTTCTCCACGTCCACAAAAACCTACCAATTGAAGTAGATGAAGTGATAACGCGTTTCGGGAGAATACGTAAAAGAAAAATTGATTTTGTTATTTAAATTTAGGTAGTTATATTTTAAGTACAGAACTTATATTTATTAATAAAATGCCTACTTTTTACTTGTATTTAATATTATCAAAATTAAATTATAACTTCTTGTGACTTGACCACGACTATGTGACCTCCCCCTGGCGTCAAAGCTGGATCCGCCCTTGTTGTCAGTGTTATTCAATGATTTTAGTAGGCAACCTGTCAAAATCTGACATTTTGTTAAACATTCTAAACCGTTATTAACTTTTAATAATTGCTAAGTCCATTGCTAAATTTAACAACGCGATCATCACTCGGCCGTAAGAATTTTTGATTTTAACCAAAAAAGGGCCGTGTGCCTGATTATTGACTTTACTTTTACAAGAAAACAATCCTCTCTTGTCCACTGTTGGGCTACTGGGCAGAAAAATTACAGCAATTTAGGCCAAAATAAATCGATTTTGCCAGCCAACTCGAATCGAGATGCGGTTTTCGACATCTTACTCGGGAAAGCACCAGAAATCCATTGTACATATGAGAGGGAGCTGGTCGACCCAAAGTGCCTCTCGGGTGCATAAAGTGCATCCCCGAAATTGCATAATTCTTTTAAAAATATACTAAGTTAATAAAATAATGTAAAATAAGGTAAAAATTACTCTTGGGGGGTTTTTAGGGGCGCTGATTTCGAATTTGACCTCGAAATACTTCTAGGATGCCCGAGGGTGGTTCCGCAGGGGTGAATTTTGTCCAAAATTGGCCTAAATTACTCCTGCATAAAAAGACGCAAGAATCCACCCCTGCAGAGCCACCCCCGTCAGTCGTAGGGTTGTTCCAACGGCGGATTTTGAATCAGCGTCCCCGAAAACTCCCAAAAAGTAGCTTTGACCCGGATTCTCGCGACCTATCGTTAAGGAGTAAATTTGGCCAGAATTCTGCCCCGCGGAGCCACCGCCGGGCATCGTAGGGGTGTTTCGAGATCAGATTTGGAATCAGCGCGGTCGAAAACCCCAGGGGAGTAACTCTGGTCCGGATTCTCGCGTCGTTTCATGCAGGGGTAATTTCGGCCAATTTTGGCCAAAATTCACCTCCCGGAGCCACCCTGGGCATCGTAGGAGTGTTTCGAGGTTAAATTCGAAACCAGCGCCCTTGAAAACCCCCGGAGAGTAATTTTTACGTTATTTTACATTATTTTATCGATTTAGTATACTGTTGAAAGAATTATGCAATTTCGGGGATGCATTTTATGCACCCGAGAGGAACTTTGGGTCGACCAGCTCGCTCTCATATGTACAATGGATTTCTGGTGCTTTCCCGAGTAAGATGTTGAAAATCGCATCCCGATCCGAGTTGGCTGGCAAAATCGATTTATATTTAGGTAATTGTCCTGGTCTCATTGCGTTGTAGGTATTTTAAAGGCTTTTGCTTCGAGGGTTGAGTCAATACGGGGTGGCCAACAGAAAACGAGCGAAGGTCTTTTTTGAGTATTTTTCATAATTTTTGGGCAAGGGTGAATTCCACCCCTGAAACCCTAAATGGAAAGCTCTTTCAATTCCCTTTATGTTCAGAGTTTGTCTTTAGAATTTGGCATGTTTTAAAGGTATTATTTAAAGAAATACAAAAAAGGGGTGTATACAAATGTTTAAGGACTTTTATTAAAAATTTTAGATATGATATTTAAAAAAAACTGACGATCGGAAAATAAAAAAATCGGGACACCCTATATTTTATTAAAAATATAACATTTTTATGTGTTTTCCTTTTTAAAAATATGTAACATGTCTATGTTTGGATAAGCAGTTATGTAACAATTCGACTTCAAATTTTTTTTCGTATGCAATGAAACACCCCTTCTTAGATCTAGTAAGCTGTGAAAGCCAAACAGAACTTTTATGTAAGATTCCGTTTGGCCAAGGATGACGACATAAAACAAAACATATGAATTAATATAAAATAATCAACACAAGTGCATACACGTTATTATAGTAGTAGCAGGCAATATTTTTTTTAATACAAAATACGTCAAATCATTTGTTTTATTATCTGTCGTCATCCTTGGCCAAGAGGAATCTAACATAGAAGTTCTGTTTGGCTTTCACGGCTTATTGGACCTAAAAAGGGGTGCTTCATTGCATATTAAATAAAAATTTAAAATCGAATTGTTACAAAACTGCTTATCCAAACATAGACACATTATTTATTTTTAAAAAAGGAAAATATATTAGAGTAAACTGTTTAGATCCGAGGTCAAAACACATAGTATGTAAGGCCAAACAGCCCAGATTAAAAAAAGGAAAAACAAAAAGATTTAATATTTTCAATAAAATACTCTGCTCCATATAAAAAAAATATTTATTTTGATTTTTTTTCAAAAGTTAGTTGTTTTTCTGAAAGTAATATTTAGAATCTAAATAATATTATTAACATCTAAAATCATGCCAATATATACAGAGTGGCTAAAACAACAATCAATCTGATTTTTTGAATTTAAAAATATTTTTAAAATAAATAAGAGCAATCGGACCCAGGTACTTTTATTTTAAACGAAAAACATTTTTACGCTAAGGCATGATCTCTAACTGCAACGCCTTGACAAGAGAGCGCTCCACCCCAAAAATCCAGAGGTGAGAGATCCGGAGATCTCGCTGGCCATTCTACCGCACCTCTTGTTCCTATCCAGTGGCCCGGATATTCCGCTTCGAGAAGTTGACGCACAATTCTGCTATTGTGAGCAGCTGCGCCATCTTGTTGGAACCAGAGGTGTGGCAAATCGGCTAGCGGGATATCCATTTGAAAATTTTGAAATTCGTTATTTAAAAAATGTAAATATTGTTCAGCAGTTAAATTCCCCTCAAATAAAAATGGTCCCAAAACTCTATCTCCCAATATCCCCGCCCAAACACTAATGTCAAACCTAACCTGCGGTCGCCTCTGACTGTTTGCTTCAGGATTTTCGATAGACCAAAGATGTTTATTGTGGCGATTAAAAATACCATAATTTGTAAATTTGGTCTCATCAGGCCAAATAATTTTGTTTAGAAAATTATTTCTTTGTCTGTTTATCTCCTCCCGTAACCACAAACAATATGCGATTCGTCTTTCAGGATCACCGGGTTGAACGACTGGCTAATATGAATCTTGAAGGGTTTGTAGAAGTTTTTTCAAAATTCTCCAGCACTTCACATGGTAAATCCCCGGACTGTTAATTTCGACAGTTGCTTGTCGCGTGGAGGTGGACGGATTGATATTTATCTTAAAGGTATAATGAATTTCAACTTGGTTTTTTCTCTTATTTAAATTTGCGTTGCATTTAAAAAGGAACAATATTGCTTCAAATTTGAATCCAGTTTACAAATAAACGATCTGCTGGGTTGGGGTTTCTCAGGATATCTCCGAAAATACTCTCAAAGCCCGATCACAGTTTCTGTTACAGCGGGAATACAATTGTAGCATATCTCGCTTTTCTTCGCTTGAAAATCTCATTTTGGAAAAACTTGTGTTTAATGACGTCTAAGCATATAAATAAATCAATCGTTTGACATATTCAGTCATTTATAGTAAATAACAAGTATTCCTTTCTTTTCAAAGCTAACAAGATTAAACATTCATTTAGGCCTCGTGCCATTTTTTTTAATAAACATAGTTTTTAAATACTAACTAATTTCCCAAACTGTATTTTAGGGCTTACTCATAGCACCTTTTATAACATTAACATTAGCAAAAGAATTATGTGCCATATCTTAGACAAATAAAGGTTTTGTTTTCCATAATATGTGATATCTTTCATTAAGATACCAAAAGTAATGTGTTAGACAAAGAGGGATAGACTAAATAGATAAAGGCCTTATTTTTCACAGATCCAAATAATTTTTTGACAATGTTAAGCTGTCATTGCTTTAAGGAGGTCCAAAGGTTACGATTAAAGGAAAAAAAATCCATGACCGTATTTAAAAAAATTAAGTTGATTGTGGTTGATCAGAAACAAAACGTCGGATATTAAATTTAATAACGTCATTTTGTAGAGGGGAAAAAGTATCTGTGCTAAGGTGACATTTATTTCAAAATATCTTCTCAAATAAGGTCAGGAAAAAATAAAAACATTTTTGCGGAAACTCGGTTTCTTCTGGATATCTCCGGACGTAAACGGAATTTTTCAAATTTCAAAACGACATTTTGTGTAGCATCACACTACACAACTTTGCCTCAATTTAACCGACCTTGTATCTCTTACGATTTACGAGATCCTCATGCATACACTCGAATTTGTAACGCCCTGTATATATTATTTAATAAAAAAGTTGTAAGTTAACTCACAAAGTTTCTTTAAAACATACTATACAGGGTGGCCCACCACATTCGCCTCGGTTTTTCTACGAGAAATGAAAAGAGTTGGAAAAAAACTTTTAGCACAGTCATATGTTGGTCTGTGGGAAGCATATTTTAAAATTATTTTGAAATATACATGGTGACCCAAAAAAGAAGTACATATCAAAGTTATATTTTTTCTTATGAAACACCCCAATTTTTTTTTTATTTTTTAGATACTATAGATCAAATAAAAGTGAGTTATTGTTATAATTCTTATACCTAAAACTGACCGTTTCTGAGAAATTAAAAAATTCAGACCATATTTTAAAAATTGTTTACACCCTGTAACATATAAGGAGCTGTTCGTAATTAAATTTACTCCTTAACTTAAGGGTTTAAGTTAACTATTACATAAAAGTTTTACCTCAATATTATACAGAGTGGTGAAAAAATTGCCTCAAAGTTTGGACATACATTTTATTAAATAACTTCCTAAAGTTAAATGGAACACCCTATATTTAGTGGCCTATTTTGACGCAGAACTAGATTCCCTTTAAAACTATATTAGGGTTTCTTATATCTATCTCTTCTGCTTTTTATGCAAAAGACGTTTTTATATTTGACTTATGAATAATTTCTTTATCTTAAAAATGGAACAACTCTGTACTGTATAGGATGACGCCTGTTAGAATACCTTTGGGCATATACTTTTGATGCAAATAAACATATTTCTTGACACTCACCGATTACCAGAATCATTTCATCTTTCTTATTTTAACTAATTAAAATGTAACAATCATTCAAAACGATTATAATTTTAAACTACTCGTAGCTTAATCAATGATAATCGTTTGATTAGCAAGTGTCACTGTCAAATATTTTTGTTTGCAAATAATAATTAACGTCATTTAGGTCAAAGCCTACTATTATTGAAAAAGTATAAATATAATCGTACCTTTGGTGATAGTCATATTGAAATGTATGTTTTTATTGACCCCATTATAATATTATTTTGGGATTTAACAGATTTCGTTCCAACAATAATTAGGATATGTGTACCTTTTACTATATTTTGATTCTCATTTTAAAGAATGCTTTAATATTTTAGAAATGGCAATAAATTGGAGGTTTTACTTTTGCCTGCATTTTGCTTCAGATACATCTTATTTTTAAAAATTTAAATTTGTGCTTTCAGCGAATCTACGTGGACCTTAATAAAAATGTTTTTTAATTACAGTACATGGTGTTCCATTTTTAAGATAAAGAAATTATTCATAAGTCAAATATAAAAACGTCTTTTGCATAAAAAGTAAAAGAGATAGGTATAGGAAACCCTAATATAGTTTTAAAGGGAATCTAGTTCTGCGTCAAAATAGGCCACTAAATATAGGGTGTTCCATTTAACTTTAGGAAGCTATTTAATAAAATGTATGTCCAAACTTTGAGGCAATTTTTTTCACCACTCTGTATAATATTGAGGTAAAACTTTTATGTAATAGTTAACTTAAACCCTTAAGCTAAGCAGTAAATTTAATTACAAGAAGCTCCTTATATGTTACAGGGTGTAAACAATTTTTAAAATATGGTCTGTATTTTTTAATTTCTCTAAATTTCTCTGAAACGGTCAGTTTCAGGTATAGGAATTATAACAATAACTCCCCTTTATCTGGTCTATAGTATCTAAAAAATAAAAAAAAATATGGGGTATTCCATAAGAAAAAATATAACTTTGATATGTACCTACTTCTTTTTTGGGTCACCATGTATATTTCAAAACAATTTTAAAATATGCTTCCCACAGACCAACATATGACTGTGCTAAAAGTTTTTTTCCAACTCTTTTCATTTCTCGTAGAAAAACCGAGGCGAATGTGGTGGGCCACCCTGTATATAATTTATTGTTTTTCACCTAAATATATGATTTCAGTATAAGAAAAATATTAAATAGGTACCTGTGTTTCCACGCCCCTGCTGAAATTATTTTTCTTTAAATATCTTCTTTTCCCAAGGTAACATTTTAAAAACTGTAATAACCCCAACTTCGGTCGTATAAACTGTACTTAATTTAAGAGTTCTTGCAACCTATATTTAATTTTGCTTTAAAATGGGAGGTTAAAAGCATTTCTGCCGCACATGAAAATAGTAGTTTAAAAATACAAATCCAGACCAAGCATTATAAAACTGTAAGTTGGTTAAGTAACTTTTTAATTGAATTATTTTAGGTATAAAATCATATAGGGCGATACAACATACATAGATGAATCGGAATCCTTAAGACCGGTAAGTAATAGTAATGGTTTTTAAATTACGAAATTGTCGCTTTAGAAAAATAGTAAGACAACTTAAAATTTTTAATTTTTGTTTTTTGTTTTTCAATATATTAATGAGGTTTTCTGCGTTTTTTTCGGTAATATACTTGAAAAAGATGAAATGCCATTCCTTACCCCCTGTAAAGTTTGTCTTGGTATAATATTTTTAACTTAAGTTCAAAATTAATAATACAGGGATATCATTAGATATCTCAAAAACGGACTTGACAAATTTTTATTTTCAGATAATTAATAGTCCGGTCAAATTAGACCAAAAAATAAGAGTAAAAGTACATGAATTTACATCAAGCTGAAAGTGAGTAAAATTGTTTTAAACATAAATAAAAATAGCATTTTTAAATTCCTCATCGTTCCAGTACGTAAAAAAATATTGACTCGAGGTCAAAGGTCAAAAAATGGGGTTTTCGCGATTTCCTTCAAAACGGTAAGTTTTATCGTAAAATTACCTTTAATAAAAATTGTAGATCATAAAATTATCTTTAAAAAAGAATAAATATTTTTTTCCCAAAAGCCATCGTTCCTGAGATATAACGATTCAAAAAGTTGTAAGCGTCATTGTATGCACACGTTTCCACGCCACCTCTGAGGTAGTGTACTTAGCGCGTGTTTTTAACGTGGTTTATTTTAAAGGCCTGTTCCACAAGTCTGTTGTGATTGTGTTTAATTGGAAACTATTGCATAATAACAGATAGTCCCAAGAGTTGGAATTGATAAAAGCGATGAAAATTAAAAAACGGTAAAAAAATGTATTCGTCCGATTCATAGTCTTCAATTACTTCTTCTTGTTGTTCTTTTTCTTCTTCTTGATCTCCTTCTTCTTCTTTATCCTGGGTGTAAGTGAATTGCGTTAATAGCGATGTATCACATGTCTGTTTATAATGTATCAAACGAATCCTCTGCTGTTGGTGATTCAACATAAGAACACGAGCGGCCTTGGCAATTTGTGCATGCGAAAGAACACAACAGTCCAACTTTTTGCAACCACATTTAGCACTGCATCCCTTTTTACAGTTGCAAAAAATTGTTTTAAGCAGTTTTTTCGGCCCAAGCTGAAGTAAAGTTTGAATTGGTTCTAATGTTTTATCGACCAAGTTCCACCCCAATTTTTTGGGTTTAGCTGATAATCAAGCCACACTTGAACTTGCTAATATATTCGAAAAAGATGTTGCTGGGGTTAAAGGAAGACAATACGACATCTGCATTTTACAGGAGGGTAAAACAACAGTCTTTAAAATGTTTTAAAAACAAGAAATGTTGAATCACCAACTGCAGGGGATTCGTTTGATAATGACGAATAGACATGCGATATATCGCTATTGACGCAATTCACTTACACCCAGGAGGAGGAAGAAAAAGAAGATTAAGAAGAAGAAGAAGAAGAAGAAGATCAAAAAGAAGAAAAACAAATAAAGTAATTGAAGATTATGAATAGGACGAATAATTTTTTTTACTGTTTTTTAAATTCCATTATTTTTATCAATTCTATTCCTTGCAAATATCTGTTATTATGCAATATTTTCCTTTTATACAGAATCACAACATACCCGTGGAACAGGCCTACTGGGGAAGTACACTACCTCAGAGGTGGCGTGGAAACGTGTGCATACAATGACGCTTACAACTTTTTAAATCGTTATATCTTAGAAACGGTGGTTTATAGAAAAAAAAATATTAAAACCTTTTTTATAGATAATTTTATGATCTACAATTTTTGTTAAAGGTAATTTTACGATAAACCTTACCGGTTTGAAGAAAATCACAAAAAACTCATTTTTTTGACCTTTGACCTCTAGTCAATTTTTTTTCGACGTACCGGAATGATGGGGAATTTTGAAATATTATTTTTAATTATGTTTTGAACAATTTTACCTACTTTCAGCTTAATGTTAATTTATTTAACCTTTGTATGTCTAGATTGACAGGAGTATAAACAAAGACATTTTAAAATGTTTTCGTTTTACACCAAAACTTTAGGAAATCATTTTAAGTTGTCTTAATTTTTCGGTTGCTCGGATGTCATATACTGTAAAGAAAGTTATGAAAATGATGTTTTTAAAGAAATAAAAATAAAAAAGAAACTAAATAAATATTAACAGCTTCAGCAGTCTTATAATAAAAAAAAAACTTTACTTTCTTTATTAACGCATAAACCAAATTAACACTATTAGTAGATTTTCAAACAAAGGCATTGAAGAAATCAACGACAGAAGGTCATACGTAAGGGAAAGTCACGAGGGAGCAGTGCCTGAACTTTTTGAACATGATAGGGATAAAACAATTTGTCCACTAAATTTTCCATACCAGAAAAATAAATAAGAAATATTTAACGTAAACGCTATTTTCCTAGTGCTCGTTTCCGGCTGTTCTTCTACCAAAATAAGGACTGCATCTTCGATATCTGTGGTTCTTACCGTTCGGACTGCACCCGACAGGTGACTAGCTTTCTCAAATGTTCCTGTTTCTCCTAACCGACCTTGGATTCTTGAAAAAATTTTAAAGTTGGAACTATGCGATTCGGATAACGCTCGTGATACAAACGTCTAGCTTCATAAGCATTTTCATTAGCAAGTCCACATGTCAAATACATGTCAGCATACTCAGCATTGGTTGAATTTACCATTTAAAAAAAACTCACTAATATTAATTACCTACTTCTCAACTATACATCCAAATTGTATTATGTTTGAATTTTGACACGACAACACAAACAAAACGCATTGACTAGCCTACTTGATAAAACCGTCATTTTCGGCGCTCTTTACTTATATATTCATTACTTAGCATATGCATCGATTATTTTAAACTAAAATATTTCGAAAATGTTTGCTTCTAGCAACATTTAATAAAAGTATCTTTATCGCGTAAAAATGACTAAGGATTTAATTTCTTTTACCAAAAGTATAAAAACAAGGTTGTACAAAAGTCATGAGCGTTTGAAAGTGAGAATATATATGTAGATAGCGCCCCCGCCAAATAAGAGATATATAAAGAACAAATTCAAATTTCTCATATCAAAAAACCCCCAGGTACCAATTTTCGTTTAGAAATCGGCATTGTTTAGGAAATTATGCAGAAAAAACAAAAATAAAAATAGAACTTTGACACCCTGCATCTTGAAAATGAAATATTTTAGACCACACGTTTATAGAAACTTCTTACCTTAAAAATACTTGAAAAATCACTCTCAAAAATATACACCCTGTATAATATGTAATATATTATCTACAATATGCGGTGTGGGCAAAATATAAATGTACAAAATTTGATGACCGACTCCCGTGTTCGTCGATTGAACTCAGGAGTCGATATATAAATTTTTAATATAAATAGTACTGCTTTTTTATACCATTTAAAAGTTTTGACAGGTAACTGTTAGTAAAAACTTACTATTTTTGTTAACCCTTCACTCGCACAATGTTGCATAATTGCAACATAATTTGAAATAACCGCTAAAGTTGTCAAAACTCGTATATTCCTTCGCGCTTAATGTATTATTATTAACGTATTATAATGCGACGTATTGAATCGCGCAAAAAGGCTTACTTTGTACGACACTTTGATTTCCAGCAGTTCAGGGCTTGCGGTAGGGACGTGCTGTTATTGTCCGTGATGCTCGTATGATTTTTTAAAGTTTTTGTCTTTTATAAAGCACTTGTGACTACTTTAACGTGAAATATTTTAAAGAAAGGTATGACTAATTTATATTATGAGTTTTTTTGCAAATTATTACAAGATAAAATATTTTCTTGCTGGATTGAAAAATATGTAGCATATATGCAACAATAAGCTTAGTACCCATTTTTGTTTTATTGTAGATGAGTAACAAAAACCACTTTCTGAGAGAGAATTGCAAGAACTAGCTGATAATTTGAGCGACGTAAGCATAGATGGTTGTGAAAATGAAGAAGATCTTTTAGGTGATGAAATTGATGATATTCCTGACTTTACGTTAGAGAACCCGAAGCACTGGATACTTTTAATACGGCAGAAAATGAAGGCGAAAATGATTTTAATATTGAAAATATGCCTATACTGTTTCAAGATGATGAGCCCTAGTAGAAAATTTGACACCAAGCCACGTTTCCCAGTTTTAATCCCCATCCTGTAAATAACAGTCCTTTAGGAGACATTAGTACGTCCCAAAAAAAACACCCTAAAAAAGCTGCCCGTTTTAGGCGGTTGATTCCTCATGATGGATCAATAAATTAAGTAATAAAGATCAGGATCTACAAGATAAAGTGTGTATAAATGTACCGAAAAATCTTGTTTGGAATAAAGAAAAATTTTGTTCCTGAGGAACTATTACAGTTTAAGGGATCCACAAATTTCCCGGAAAATATAATGGACCTTTCAACCCTTATAGTTTCTTTTTTTTTTCACAGATGAAATTATTGATAACATTGTACTAAAAAAGTAACCTGTATTCAACTAAAAAAAATGCAAATCTAGTAGCAGAAGATATTAGAAAATTCATTGGGGTTTGTTTTTACATTCGTGTAACTATATCGAATATTCGAAACTATTGGTCAGAAAAAATTGGTTACCAGAAAATAAAACACAATGCCAATTCCAGTTTGAGAAAATTAGACAGTTCTTACATTTTAACGATAACGCCTCTTTTAACAAAAAGACAAGGACCATGACAGAATGCATAAAATAAGGCCACTTATGGAAGCTCTTCGCAAGAATTTTCAGAAAGTTCCTTGTGAAATATATCTGTCTGTCGATGAACAACTATTTGCAACAAAAGCTAGGCATTTTTTGTTGCAATAAAATTCCCAGAAGCCCACAAATGGGGTTTTTAAATTTTTCGTTTTAAGTGGTGTTTCAACACCAAGATTTTGAGATATATACAGGAAAAGAAAATGATGTACTAAAAAGGCAAGGTACTGAACCTAATATAGGACCAAGTAAATGTTGTTATCAGACTGTTGAGGAATGTCCCAAAAGAACTTAATCATCAGGTTTATTTTGATAATTATTATACGTCACTTCCTTTATTGGTTTACTTACAAAAACATGGATTTCCTTGTGTTGGAACAGCAAGAAGAAACCGAATACCTAACTGCCCGCTTCCTACAGAACAGGATCTAAAAAAGAAAAGAGGCGTGTCTTGTGAATTTACTACTGAAATTGATGGTACAAAAATTTCCGCGGTATCATGGGATACTAAACCCGTAGTACTACTCTACGTTTTGCGGTGAACTCCCAAAGATGAAGTTCTCCGATATGACAAATCTGCTGGGAAAAAATACCTGTACCTAGACCCAAAATTGTAAAATTCAACCGCCACATGGGTGGGGTCGATTTGACCGATAGTTTTATAGGAAGGCATAAGATACGTATTCGATCAAAAAAAAGGTACTTTCGGATCTTTTATCATTTTTCTTGATGTAACTATGGTAAATGCTTGGGTCTTATTCGGAAAGTCAGTAAAGCACGTAACGAAAAGAAAATTTTAAATTGGGGATTTTAGGGCTTTAAGAAAGAGACTTTTTTACGATAGGAACAAAATCATCAACTAAACGAAAAAAGCCCCCTAATCTAGAAAAGGAATTTCGACAAAAAGGAGAAAAAAAAAGAGTGCAAGTGTTTTTACCCCAGACCCTGTGCGAAACGATCAAGTGGGACATTGGCCTCTTATAGTTACAAATAGAAATCGATGCAAATTGCCGAAATGTAAGGGATTTTCTTATGTCATTTGTGAAAAATGCAAAGTAAATCTATGTTTAAACAAAAACAATAATTGTTTTAAAAGTTTCCCCTGAGTAACTACACAGAACATGTATATGTTTGTTGTTTATTTGTAACTTTAAATTCGTATTTTAATTTGCTTTACTTATTACCATAAGTTTAATACTAAATATGTTTTACTCCATGACTGCACAATGTAGCAGATATGATAAAGAGTTTTTTTTTTAATAAAAATTTAACTCAATATGGATTTTTTTAATTATTTTTCCCTTAACTAGAACCCAAAATTAATATAAATATATTTTTTTCTTTCAAAAGCAAAAATTTATTGAAGGGTTAATTTGTTAATGATTTATTCTAAAATTTTTTATGTTAGAAAAGAAAAATATTAGGATCAATGGCTTCGGAACAACAACTATTTCGCCTTTGCAAAATTCTCATGATTATTTCTGGTGTATGGTCTCAGGAAATACCGAATGTAGGGAAGTTTGGCCAGATTATGTATAAAATTTACAGAACATCAAGCCAGTTTATCTACATGTCCATTTTAATATTTTTTGTGGTTGAGTTCTACAGGTTAATAAAAGTTAGAGATTTTGAGGAAGGTAAGAAACCGTGTTTTTGGTGTAACTGTAACAACTGAATTTAAAAAATAAAATTTTGAAAACCTTCTAATAAATTTTACTAAGAATAAAAAGGTTATTTAAAAAAAATAATCGACTTCAAACAAAAACCTAAAATTATGAAATATTATTTCTTTATATCGTTGGGGAACAAAGGCGCCAGCCTTCCTAGTGCAATGAGGCAGCATTCTTTGTCCCAACTTGAAAATAAATGTCCATCCTAGGCCTGCCTGTACAAAGATATACCATATATAAATAAATTTGCAATTCCAATAATATTACATACACTGTGTTCAAAAAGTCCCGGACCCCCTCGATATTTCGAAAACGCCGCCTCTAATCAAAAAATATTTCGAATACAAGTTGTAGATCTTTGTTATATTTGCCTTGAAAAAAAATTGAAAGTATACAGGGTGCTTCACAAACACGGAATAAACCAATGTTTATTTTAAAGAAATAGTATTATTTTCAAATTACTTTCCTCTACCTAAATCCATTAGTTCTTATTTTTCTTCTTCTTCCCTGGAAGCCGTCTTGATTAACTACCGGAGGCAGCACAGCCTCATGGGTTTTTTGTGCCTAATCTCCCATTATCTTTTATATTAATCCTCCCATTAGTCTTGTTCCTTCTACAAGTCCGTATGACCCCGAGACTGGTTGGTTGATATATTCCTGTGGGCTCATTTCCGGTTGCCTAAATAATGCCTGTCTTTTGTGATTCAATGCTTTACATTCGCACAGAATATAGTAGGATGTTTCTTCCCCCTCGTCGCACATTCTGCAACTTGGATCCTTATTGTATGAGCCTATCTTGTGTAGGTGTCCTCTTAGGTTATCATGCCCCGTTAGCAACCCTACTGTTATGCGAAGCCTTTTCCTACTTTGTCTGAGTAGTTCTTCCTTCGTTCTTTTGGATGTGCCTCTTATGAAGCTTGTTCCATGTCTAATTCTACTGAGGTTTCCCCAGTATTCTTCGTGTTTGTTTCGGATCCATTCCCTGGTTTGCCCTCGTGCTGTGGTATCGGTCACTCCAAGGGCAGGTTTTGGGCCAAAGTATGGTGTGGATGATCCCTGTCTCGCTAGCTCATCCGCTTTTTCGTTGTCTTCTATCCCGAATGTCCCGGTACCCACAAGAGAGCTACTCTGTTGCGTTCTCTCAGGACTTCCAGTTCTTTTTGGCATTTCCATGTCAGCTTGGACGTTACCTTGGTGTTTACTAATGCCCCCAGTGACGCTTGACTGTCTGTTATTATGCAGATCCGCTTGTTTTTATAAGCCCTCCTGTTATTTTCTTTTACACAGTGCAGTAAAGCATGTATTTCTGTGTTCCTGGTGAAATGGAGAATTGTGAATTTCTCATATCACTGTACACGCCCGCTCCAGTTCCCTGCTCGGTTTTTTAACCATCCGTATACCAGATGATGTCTCCAACCGTGCCGGGGAGATCGGATTGCTGCCACGGTGATGATATGAGGAACTATTATTAGGATTGTTAAATTTTGCTTCCAGATCGTCTATTATTTAACCTTTTTACCTGTTAGACACTACCAACATTTACATGAGAGTTATTTTTCACACTGCCTAATGAAGTAACTTTATTACTTAAATTTAATATTTATTTTAAATTATGTCCCTTACTAAAAGAGAACGCATTACCCATTTGATGATCGGAGGGGTCTTTAATGAAATCTTTAGTGAATCTTTTTAATGATACCTTTCCGGACCGCTCTCCTATTTCCAAATCTACAGTGATCAGGACTATTCATAGGTTTTACCAAACTGGTACTTGTAAAGATCGACAACGCTATGGAAAGCCAAGAACAGTTAGTAATAAAGAAAAAAGTTTTAAAATTGTGCAGCATTTTGTGGAAGAACCAAATCTGTTATTACGAAAATTGGCCGCTCACTCCGATGTTGGTTTAATATTTGGGAGGAATGTCCAATCCAAACAAATTTTATCCCTATTAAATTACATTAGTGCAAGAACTATTTGAGAATGATTTTGATAGCAGAAATTGAATTTTGTGAAGTAATGTTGGAAAAATGGGAACGAAATCGGAGATTTTTCAATAATATTATTTTTTTCTGAAAAATCAACATGCATGCCTAAGGGCGCACTTATTAGACACAATTATCGATACTGGCAGATGAGAATCCTCACTGAATAAGAGAATCGCACACCCAATATTCTGAGAAAGTCAACCCTTGGCAAGTATAATTCAAAACCAAATAATAGGCCTATTTTTTGCTAAGAGAAATTTAAATTCAGGGCAATATTTGCACATGTTAGAAGATCAAATATTACCTAAAATAATAATTAGAAATGGTGATAATTTACAATTAACATGGTTTCAGCAAGATGGAGCCCCTGCACATTTGGATATAAACGTAAGGGGAATTTTAAATGCTGAAATAGAATGGCCAGCATGGTCCCCTGACCTTACGCCCTTGGACTATTGGGTATTTTGAAAAATAAAGTGTTTACTACAAAATCGGAAAATATTGATGTACTTAAAGACAGGATTAGGACCAAATGTGAATTGATAACTCCAGTTATGCTTCAAAATATTATTATTAAATTTTGTTACAACTTGGGGCATTGTCAAGTCAAGGAGGCCATTTTCAGTACTTAATTAAATAAGTTTTTTTCGTAATTACCGTATTTATTATTTTAATAAAAGTTAACTAATATCTTTCTAACTGATGGTTTTAGGTATAGGACATAAAACAGGAACTAGGGCTATAATTTTGCGTAGATTCAAAAAATTACTTGAAAATATTTTATTTAAAAAAAAAAACACAACATCGGTTTATTCCATGTTTGTGAAGCACTCTGTATACTTGCGATATTTTTTTAAGGCAAATAGATCTACAAGATCTAAAATATTTTTTGATTAGAGGTGGCGTTTTCGAAGTATCGAGGTCCGAGACTTTTAAAACACGTGTCGAATTGATTACCTTCTTTTTTGAAGTTGGTTAAAAAAAAATGAAGTCTGGCAGGTTACGATATAAACAAAAAAAGAATAACTTTAGGTACAGTTTCTACATGCTTAAGTATACAACACCTGGATGCGGTTTTCTTTCTAGGTATAATAGATTCATCCAACAACGCCTCAACAGTGCCATATGTTGTTCAATGTCGTAAAAATTAAACAAATCTATGTTTCTAATTTTTTCGAAATAACTAATTAAGAATTAAATATATTTTTCGGAGCTTCTGTGTATAGCTCCTGCGTTATTTATATTAAATATTTTTTAGCAGCAGAAAACTTGTCTCGAATGATTTTTGTCACCTTAATTAGTTGTAAAATACAACTCTGTCAATCTAAAAAAATTATGGAACTGTTAGAACTGGCAGAAAACGAAGAAAAACAAATTTTCTCTAGTGAAGATAATGATTTAATTTTAATTTATCAATGGCATATCAAGTATTGCAATAGTATTGTTATAATACTAACTGTTGTGACTGTCAATACTGGAATTGCTTTCATATCCGATGGTAAGTACAATTTACACTTAGTCATTAAGTTTACTAGA
This sequence comes from Listronotus oregonensis, assembly GCA_019359885.1. Taxonomy (NCBI): domain Eukaryota; kingdom Metazoa; phylum Arthropoda; class Insecta; order Coleoptera; family Curculionidae; genus Listronotus; species Listronotus oregonensis. The sequence goes on from JAHBCN010001972.1 coordinate 17,753, forward strand.
AGAGGCCTTTGTTGTTGTGTTAGATGTACTTGTAGTTTTTTTCCTTTCATTGTGTAAAAAAAATTGTATTTAACCCATAGATTTAAAGTACAAATCAACACAATGCTCTGTAAAATTACACAATTTGATGAAGAAATAGAACACATTTGGTTACTGTAACCATTCCAGTAGCGGCTCGTGACCAAAAGAACTGGTCAATTAGTTTTAACTAGCCCCCGTACCGAATTTTTATTTCGCATGATTTAACCAATAGAACATTTTTTAACAAAAAAAAGTTCTGGTAGCTTCTTACCAAGGCCTTGTTTCTTAGGTGAGATCTCGAGTGGCGAACCTTTAAAATACTGGGTACGCGGCCATAACAAGATGTTTAAATTAAACCTTGAATTAGGATTGAGTTTAAAAAAATAAACAAACGAACACAAAGTACAACATAATTAAATTAATATTGGAACCGCACTTATTTTCTTTACTTACGTCTAACCTAGGTGTCGGCAATAACACACAGAAATTTCAATAATGATACATCTTCTTCTTCTTCTTCTTCCCGGGAGCCGTCTTGATTCACTACCGGAGGCAGCGCAGCCTTATGGGCTTTTTGTGCCTAATCTCCCATTATCTTTTATATTAATCCTTCCATTAGTCTTGTTCTTTCTACAAGTCTGTATAACCCCGAAACTGGTTGGTTGATATATTCCTGTGGGCTCATTTCCGGTTGCCCAAATTATGCCTGTCTTTTGTGATTCAATGCTTCACATTTGCACAGAATATGGTAGGCTGTTTCTTCCCCCTCGTCGCACATTCTGCAACTTGGATCCCCATTGTATGAGCCTATCTTGTGTAGGTGTCCTCTTAGGTTGTCATGCCCTGTTAGCAACCCTACTGTTATGCGAAGTCTTTTCCTACTTCCCATGTCAGCTTGGACGTTACCTTGGGGTTTACTAGTGCCCCCAGTGACGCTTGGCTGTCTGTTATTATGAAGATCGGCTTGTTTTTATAATCCCTTCTGTTATTTTCTTTCGCATAGTGCAATAACGCATATATTTCCGTTTGAGTATTGGGGAATCATCTGGTCTGTTCTCTTGTCCAGGATATTGACGCCAACCTGACTTTTTATGTTGTTGTATCCCAAACTAGCGTAGACACCAGTTGGTTTCTTAATCTTGCTTTCGAGGTAGTATCAATTTATACGTCATCCGCATTAGGCGTGTATGTAAAAGGGCGACAAATTACTGCGCTTTTATGGCAACCACCATAAACGATTTTATCATTATAAAAAGCGCGGTGTGTTGCCTTAAGGTGACATGGAAAATAATTCGCGTTTTAATAATATTGCTGCGTTTTGAGCAGTATACAAGTCGTATCTCGGAAACTATGTATCGCACACCGTTGGGAAAAATATTTTTAATAAAAATGGCCAAGAGAAATAGCTGGAAATTATTTTCAAGTTTCTAAAACTACCGCAAGACGGCGCAACTGCAACGGTCAATTAAAAAACCTATTTTTTCCCCAAAATTAGCTAGTATTAGGTACAATTTTGATAACATCAACAAAAACTCTAACCAATTTGCATCATTTGGTTATATATATATATATATATATATATATATATATATATATATATATATATATATATATATATATATATAAAATATATATTTTATAATATATATATATATATATATATATATATATATATATATATATATATATATATATATATATATATATATATATATATATATATATATATATATATATATATATATATATATATATATATATATATATATATATATATATCAATCTCTCGGAACCTGATAAAAACCTATTATCGAGATACAGGTACATAACGGACGCACCTAAAAATCGTTTTTTTGTAATAACTCTTAAAATACTAGGTGTAATCAGGAGATTAAATCTGTTTGTAATTTTTTTAGTCTGACGCACGGTTTACACCTAGAAAAATTAAATTTAGATATTTTTCTGCATGGTTATATTCTTTGTTGATATTGTTGTGATCATGCAAAAAAACGATTTTTATTTTTTTAAGCAAAAACCGTGTGTCGGAAAAAAAACAAGTAATTAACTTTACTTAAAAATCATTGGAGATTTTAAAAATAATTTTTATTTTAAGAGAAATTAGTTTTGAATGTTTGCCAAAATAGGCAGGTCAAATTCCGTACGAACGCAGGAACATGTATGCCAAATTTTATTAAAATATCTAAAGTGGGAGTACAGATATTAATAAATGCGGTGAAGTTGGAGATTTGGAACATTGTATCCTCGTTTGCTCTAGATTCACTAATCACAGAACTGTCCTAATGGAAAAGATCGGAGCAAATATTCCCCAACCATTTAACTTAAATCAAATAATAATTTCAAATAATATAGATGTATATAAATCAGTATTTCAGTATGTCATAAATACAAAACAAAATTTATAAAAAATTTAATAAAGAAAAAAAAGAAATAAAAAAAAAGACAAAATTATTTAAAAAGATAAAATATAACTTAACAGTATTAGACAAAAAAGAAAAGGAAAAAAAAGAGGAAAAAAAATATTAAAAAAAGAAAAAAGGAAGAAAAAAATACTAAAAAAATATATAAAACACTATATTGTCAACAAAAAAAAAAAAAACACAAAATTATGTAAATAGATTAGTGATTATTTAACTGTGAACCCCTTACAATGGTCAAAAAGATTTACGCTTTTTCGACCTCTAAACTAGGGGAGATGCTGGCCATTTGGTTTTAACCAGTGCCATCACACACACACACACACACACACACACACACAGATATTAATAATAAATTATTTATTTTTGAAAATTTTACCACCCTTACCATTTAAAAGTTAAACGTTTAAAACTTACGTTCATAAAAAGTTTTTTTCTTAAAATGGACCAAAAAATTGACTTCTTAAATATTGACATTTAATTAAACCACCCTGTATAATAAAAAAAAAACTTTACCAATCATAATATTTTATTTCTCGTAAACAGTTGATTTTATCGATGTCAATTAAGAATACCTTTTTTTAGTTTAAGGTTAAAGCTTTTAAAAAATAATAATGTTAAGTCTTTATCAAACAGGGTGTTAAAAAAATTTCTATTATTGTGTCAGAGCTAGTCCGTCCCTGGCAGACTAAATAGGCCAAATATAATTTAATGGGTTCAATTTTGTTTTCTGAGCTAATAATGTATCAGTAATTCTTTCCTTTTTTGTATTCAGGTCTATACAGTGCTTACAAATTTTACAAAAATCATCCCGAGGAAGAAAGAGATTTATTGGAAAAACCATTTCCTTTACCTATATGGTACCCGCTAAACAAAAATAGATTTTATATTCTTTTTATGTTTCACCAACTATCTAATATATGTCAAAGTATAGGATTTAACGTTGCTGTACAGGCTCTTATTCATTCTGTTATGGTAAGACGGTCTAAATATGTTAAAACTTATTTTGTTTAAAAATAACATACTGAAGTATTATTAAAAGTAAAAATAGCCCTTAAACAGATATATACATTTTTGCCTTAAACACAAATATCTATAAAGCATAAGCAACAGATAATGTCAAAAGAAGAAACAGAAAATATTATTGCTTTTTATCTATTCATTTTTAGGTTTTTATAAAGGCGGAATTAAAGATATTGCAACATCAGGTTAGATATTTTAGTTTATACGCTAAAACTGAAGAGGAAGATTACGCCGACGAGAATAGAATTTTTAATACTTTAAAGACTGCTGCACAAAAACATCAGAAACTCATAAGGTAAACCCATGTGTACACATACTATATTTTTAAGTATCCTTAATTTGTACTTTTTTGATTTTAAGTCGTTTTTTTTTTGTTTACAAAAGACAGAACGGGGTAAATTTACGCCATGCGGATGCGCCATAAAAACTCCGTCTTACGACTGCGTAAAATCATGCTTAAAACCCATGGGAGAGGTGTAATTATAAAATGTATTTATTTCTTGTGAATATATATATATATATATATATATATATATATATATATATATATATATATATATATATATATATATATATATATATATATATATATATATATATATATATATATATATATTTATACATATGTATATTATATAAATATATATATATATATATATATATATATATAATATATATATATATATATATATATATATATATTCAGAAAATTTTTCTGCAGGCTCTATCTGTGGAGGTCATAATAAAACTACTTCCGGCTTTACCGGAAGTGCTGCGAAAATTGACTTTTCCAATATTGTTACTTCAAAAATTTAAATGCAACACGCTGTATATTTTTTTCAATTTGGATTCTACGGGTTATTCCTGATATAAAATCTGTATAACATCGTATACCTATCTTTGTTAGTTTTTGAGAAAATGGCGATTGATGATGTCCAAACGACCGCATATTATGCAGTTATAGGGGAAACAAATAAACGTAAGAAAGATTTAATATTTTTTAATTTAATTCTTAATTATTTTTTAATTAACTACTTAAATAAAAAACTAATATTAAAATAACAAAATTGCTCCAAAGAGACGGCCTGAATTATTTTAGGCTTATTAATTTTCTAACATTTATTTGTTTTCCCCTAAAACTGTATAATGTGCGATCGTTTGGACATCTTAAATCGCCATTTTCTCAAAAACTAACAAAGAAAGGTATAGGATATTATACAGATTTTATATCAGGAATGACCCGTAGAATCTAAATTTAAAAAAATATACAGGGTGTTGCATTTAAATTTTTGAAGTAACATTATTAGAAAAGTCAGTTTTCGCAGCACTTCCGGTAAAGCCGGAAGTAGTTTTATTATGACCTCTACAGATAGAGCCTGCAGAAAAAATTGAATTAAACATAATAATTTTTTAAATCATTTATTTGTTTTCCCATAAAACTGCATAATGTGCGGTAGTTTGGACATCTTTAATCGCCATTTTCTTAAAAACTAGCAAAGATACGTATAGGATATAATTTAGATTTTATGTCAGGAATGATCCTTAGAAACCAAATTTTGAAAAATATACAGAGTGTTCCATTAAAAAAATCAAAGTTGATGTCGCTTCCGGTTAAAGCGGAAGTGATAGGCACATCTTATAATATCCAAAATCGGCATCTTATAATATAATATGTCATTCTAAAATTTGAAAGCCATATGTTTTTATTCAAGAAAATGAAGGGCTGGGTAGTGATTTCGTTGTCACCCGGTATATATATTATATATGTTATAGATATATATATATATATATATATATATATATATATATATATATATATATATATATATATATATATATATATATATATATATATATATATATATATATATATATATATATATATATATATTATATATATATATATATATATATATATATATATATATATATATATATATATATGATATATATTATTATAATATATATATATATATATATAATATATATATATATATATATATATATATTTATGCATGCATAAGGATCATGGAAACCGTAAAGATACGAAGTCGGTTAAATTATGGCAAAGTTGCGCATTTAGGTGCCTAACAACATACCTTTTAGAAAGTTGTAAAATCCCAAGTACTTCCGGAGATATCCGGAAAAAACCAAAATTTTCCGATTCCGTTTTTATTTTGTTTAACGTTATTTAAAGATATATGAAAAAACAAAAGACACTTTCTTATGGCCTACTTTTTAAGCTCTACAAAACAGCGTTGAGAAATTTTCCGTACGACCATCATCAACTTTATTTTTTTAAATACGGCACTCAATTGTTTATTACATTTTTTTAAAGCAGTTATAATCCCAATTACAATGATTTATAACACTTAATATTTTTTTCTTAAATAAACATATTTTCCATAAGAGACACATTATACAAGGAACGCACTTCATTTCTTACAGGGACAGGATTGGGATAATTAGGGGTTTAAAAAAAATAAATAAAAACAAGTAAAGTCCGTATTTAAAAAAATAAAGCTGATGATGGTTTAACGAAAACGAAACGTCGTGCGGAAAATCTCTCAACGCTGTTTTGAAGAGCTTAAAAAGTGGCCAGAAGAATGTGTCTTTTGGTTTTGCATATGTCTTTAAATAACGTCAGTAAAAAATAAAAACGAAATCGGCAAATTTCGGTTTTTTACTAATATCTCCGGAAGTACTCGGAATTTTGCAACTTTCTAAATTGGACATGGTTAGTTACGCAAATACACAACTTTGCTATAATTTAACCGACTTCGTATCTCTTACGGTTTCGAGACCTCCATGCATGCACTCGAATCTGTGGCACCTGTATATATATATATATATATATATATATATATATATATATATATATATATATATATATATATATATATATATATATATATATATATATATATATATATATATATATATATATATATATAAATATATATGTCATAACAAACGTCAGAATAACCTCTGGTTAAATATCCTAGATGAAAATCGGCGGAATTTTAGGAATGTTTATGCAATTTTGAGGTTATGTCAGTGGGGTGTTATAACTCAAAAACTATTAGAGCCATGAAGGAAACTAGTTGGTCCCATCCCTACCACTGTATTGACAACAACAGCGATTAAAGACATCATTAAAGTATATTCCCATCGACTGTTTAAAGAAAAATGGGATGATAACGCAAACTACAACTTTGCAAAAATAATGCTGAGCTATCCAGACAAGTCAATAGCGAAAATGTCCAGAAGAAACATCCGAACACTAACGGGTGTTCTTACTGGCCACTGCGGGCTACGAAGACACCTATTTAAATTGGGTCTAACGGACACAGAATTATATAGATGCTGTGAAAAAGAAAATAAGACCGTGAAACACTTTCTTTGCGATTGTCCCGCCCTCACATCTGAACGGAACTACATGCTGGCCGAAATTGGGAAGATTCCACATAAAGACGTCGTCAACTATTTCAAGGTTGGATGACGCAGTAAATCTTCCGCCTACAAGAGGAAGCACAAAGGACCTACTGAGGTCTAGGTGCAGTGGTATATTACCACCATCTGAACATTTAGATCAGATAACTCAAAAACTAGCGGCCTTCAACATTTTTTTTATACGAAAACGATGGGTCGTGTAAAAGTTAGTTTATAAATCAAATTTACTCCAAAATAAATGAAAATTTTAAAAATAGTTTTGGATTTTAGAAAAATCAGTGGCGTACCATTTTTTTCTTCAAAATATTTAGTTCAAACCCCATACGGATGTCACTGGTAAAAATTTTAAAAAACTATCTAAGGGTGATAATAAAATTTTAATAAATAATTTATTTTTCTTCTTAAAACTTTAACACCCTTAAGCTCAAAAGTTAAAAGGCTTAGGATATATGTTAATATTAACTTCTCTTCATAAAATCACCCAAAGGTTCGCACCTTTAAGTACCTGCACTAAATCAATAAACACCCTAAATACATATTTTTCCGTGGAAAAATTATAAAGTTTATGACTATTAAGTATTCGATTAGTATTAAAATAATTGTTAATTTAAAAAAATAAAATAAAAGAAAAATAATTTTTCGATTTTTTTAATTACTTTATGTACTTGAGTGCTTGAGTCTCACGTGACTATAAATCTGCTCTTTCTTGACACTCATATGGAGAAGATTGGAGAACGCAGTTATTATAAAATTACCAATTGTTACATAAGGACTGGTAAGGGACTACTATATCTAAAAGGAAGAGTAGCAAAATCTGCTTTTAAAAAACGGTATTTTATATTAAGTTTCCTTAAATGGGATAACAAAAATGGTAGAGTTATAAAACAATACCTAAAAAAATAAATACCAGGATAGGATAAATAGTTTTCTAAAATACAAAAAAATCTTCTAAAGAGCAGATTTGATCTCTTGATTTTTCTTAGACCGGCGCACGGTTTTCCCCTAGAAAAATTAAATCTAGATATTTCTCTGCATAGTGATACTGTTTACCGATATGTTATGATCATGCAGAGAAATGGTTTTTATTTTTTTAAAAGAAAACCGTGCATTACTTATAATCGATTGGGATTTAAAAAGTATTTTTTATTTTAAGAGAAATCAGTGACATACCATCAATATCTGCCAAAATAGGCAAGTTCCGTCCGAACGCCACTACTGGAAATTAAAAAAATGTAGTACACTAAAAAATGCCTCTTGATACATAGTACACGTATGCCAAATTTTATTAAAATATCTAAAGTGGTATTACTAATATTAATAATAAATGATTTATTTTTGAAAATTTTACCACCCTGTATCTCAAAACTTAGGACGTTTAGGACATATGTTCATATGAAGTTTTCTTCTTAAAATGGACCCAAATATTGCCCCCCTAAATATTGAGATTCAATTAAAAAGCACCCTGTATGAAGTAAGCGCTCGGAATAATTTGACCACGTTTTACTACCCTCGGTATCCACCTAACTGTCAGCCCTTTTGGATTTAGACACCTTATGGGTTTAACTTTAAGTGGCCAAAACATATATCGATGACGACTTTTTTCCCAAAAATTTTGCGCTTTTACCCCTTATTGCTACCCCCCTGTATCCAATAGGTTGTCAGCCTTCACGGGAACATAATTAACAATACTAAATGAACATGTTTTACGGGAGAAATTCCATATTACTCATGACGATGATTTTTCGGCTCTAGCTCTTAGGTTATGGTCTACTTTATTTTAAGCAAAGACAATTGTAGTTTTACTATAGACCCACAAAACAATGCTAACTTGTTGTTAATAGGTTTGGACGCTCGCTTACTTGAGCGGGCGCCCATCGGGAGAAAATACGTTCGCTATACAAAGGCACAATGTTGCCAAAGCTATAACAATGGTAATAGTAATTAGCAGTTTCTGTTTCTGTGGGAAATAGGCCAGAGTCATGGTAATAATTATGTAAATATTTACTTTGAATAATTAAAATTTACTTAAAATATATTTGTGGTAAATGGGATACAGGATGTTAAATTCGAAGTTTTATGTTTAATATTAAACAGACAGACATACAAAGACATATATACATCCAAAGTAAAAATTTACAGAATTAAAATTGTATTATTAAAAAGGAAAAAACGTTAAAATTATCATTATTATAAGTAGTTTGGCCAATTTTTCGCAGAAATAATTAATTACTGTTACCATTATTATAGCTTTGGCAACAGTGTTTGTTTATATAGCAGGATGTGAACGTATTTTCTCCTGATGGATGCTCGCTCCAGTAAGCGATCGCCCAAATCTATTACCAAAAATTTAGTATTGCTTTGTGCATCTTAAGTGAAAACTAAAATTGTCTTTGTGTTAAGTCAATAGGTCAATAGTTTGGAAGCTTTTAAACATACTATTTTTAAACATTTCTCTTAATCATTTATTATCCTAAAAAGTATAAAATTGTGTAAAAAATTTCCTGTTTTTACTTAACTAATAAATTTTGTAGCCTTTATAATAATAACCACATAAACATTATTTTTCTTTGGTTGAAGGTGGGTTGAACAATTTAATGAATCCATAAAGTATCTATTGCTGTTGGAATACGGTGTAACATCATTGATGCTGGCAACAACTATAATTCAGATATTGCAGGTAAAATATTATTAAATGTATATTTTTATCAATTTAAGCACTGTGCTTAACGTATTGGTCACCGTCCTTAGGCAGGTAAATACTTTTGACATGTGAGCCAGTTATCAAAGACACACATCATTTTAACTTTGTCTTTGATGTTTCCAACATTAGACACTACAATATCTACCTGGATATAGCAGCCCTAATTGTTGTGCATTTCGTTCAATTTCTCTATTGCATTGATTTTGACAAGCATTCTTATACTGCCTTCTAGGCTCTGCTGTAAGAGGGTACAGATAAATCATTTTTGTAAAGTATGCCCTTAATAAGTTAATGTAAAATTTTCTGCACTACATCCTTACCAATTTTTTTTTGTATTTTAAAATTAGTATAATATTAAAAATAAAGTATTTTCATTTTCAGAACACTAAAGTGGTTTTCAATATATTTTTCTTCACATTATGCTTACTTCAAATTTTTTTGTTGGCCTGGAATGCTAATGAAATTTTATTAGAGGTGAGTTTATAAGTAGAAGTGTCAAAAAATGGCATATGGGGCGTCACCGTATTCAGTATGTTAATCCTATGGAAATTAAAGAAAAAATACAGGTTATATAAAACCAGTGAACAGGTAAAACGAGTTTATAAGTTTATAAGTAGAAGTGTCAAAAAATGGCATATGGGGCGTCACCGTATTCAGTATGTTAATCCTATGGAAATTAAAGAAAAAATACAGGTTATATAAAACCAGTGAACAGGTAAAACAATGCATATTTGTGTCAACTTCTGAGCGCTTTACAATTTTGGATAAAGCCAAGGAAGGCGCTATTAAAGCACTTTGTAATTTTTACTTATATTTTTGTTTGTTGGATATATTTTTAGTGTATGTTTGTATAATTATACTTCATATAATATTTAATTCTGATCAAAAATTGTATTTTTATGTTGGCTTATTTTTTTTTCTATTGTGCGTAATAATCTTGGAGAACAAGACTCCTCGAGAGAAATTAAATAATCTTGGCGAGAAAATGGCGTACTATTGTCTCGTCTCTAGCCTTTAACAAAAAAAGTTTTTCCTCTTAACAACTTATAAGAAAAATTCTTTGTTAAAAGCAAAGAGCATGATTTTTAAATATGCCTTCTTTAGTTATTGTACTTTTGGTCATATAAGGGTTGGGTGAATATTTTAACCTATGTCTCCCTGATATGGTAGCAAAGAACAGACGAAGTAATGATACATGAACAACTAAATAAACCACAAAGGAGTGAAGGCACTCAGTAATACAAACATGTAAATTAAAGCCGGAAAACCTGACTGGTCACCTCAGAATATTGGAAAATAATCAAACGGAGAGGCTTTGATCAGAAACACAGACACAATTCCAGTGGCGCGTGATTTTCGACGCTCTTATGAAGTGTCAATTTACAGCCTCTAAACTATAACATAAAAAATATTATAACTGGAACGTGGCTCGCTGATTTATTATACGTACGGATCTAAAATGAAAGAAGGAGTATACGGACCAAAATGTGGACTTGCAAAGCCTCTAAAAAAATCTTCCCTCATATTCCAAGCAGAAATCTATGCATTCAACATCTGTGTGTGCCAAAAAGGCCTGCGGGAAGCAAATATCTACATCCTACCGGATAGTCAGGTCGCCTTATAGGCTTTAGCTTTACGCCGCTTTGACTCAAGCCTCGCCTAGGAATGCCGAAAATTTCATAACCAACTGGCCACAAACAACAAAGTGTGTGTGCCAGGACATAAAGGAGTAAAATGCAATAAAATTGCTTAACAACTAGCTAATGTGGGCGTAAAGACCCTCTTTTACGAACCGGATTTTTTTTTGCGGCACAACTAGAGGTCACCAGTTCAGAGAATGGTAAAAGAGGCAATTAACACTTACTGCAACAATGCTTTAGGCCAAAGACAGGCGAAGAAATTCATCTCACAATCGCTTAAGTATTCCAAGAAGCTATTAGAACTTAAAAAAATAAACACTAGTAGGTTTTGTGACAGATCGAGAGAAACCACGGACCATGAAATTATCATCTCCAACTTCGCGAAAATTTGGAAATTGAGGGGATCAACTGATGCAGGGTATCTACAAAAGACCTTTCTAGGTCGAAGTGGGAATGAAGCTATGTAAAGTCGAGCGACCATATTTACCATAATACAATACAATACAATGCCTTTGCCAAAAATATTAGTCAAAACTTTTCCACAAATTCTTTTCCATCCCTAATCTCTGAAGTTGGATTTGTTTCTACGTCTGAAGGAAAAGCCAAACTATTTGTCAAACAATTTGCTGCCAATTCTACGCTTAATCCTCCTTTTAATATTCCTTCCCCAACAGTTGCACCTGTTTCTCATTAAATGTCCGATATCATTTTGAAAGTCAAAAAGATCAAAAGTATTCTTTTTTCTCTTAATACTAAAAAATCGTCTGGGCTGGATGGCATACCAGCAATCGTCTTAAGAAAAATGTGCTCCTAAGCTTGCGCCCATCCTAATTTGCCTCTTTCGAATCGGAAAATGCCCGTCTTACGACACGGGCATTTTCCCGGAGAGTTGGAAAACTGCACGTGTGCAACATGTCCCCAAAAAAGGATCCAAAACTCTCCCTTCCAACTATAGACCTATATCTCTTCCTTCTGTTGTTTGCGAGATAATGGAAAAATTCATTAATTCCCAAATCCTAAAGTATCTGGAAAAACATAAGATCTTACATGATAGACAGTATGGATTCCGTCACAGTAGATTCACAGCTGTTTCACACAACTGGAACAAGTCTCTTGAGTTTCTTGGTAAATCCTAGATCGTTGCTCTTTACATATCCAAAAATTTTGATCAGGTCTGGCATGATACGCTTCTTAACAAACTTCTTTTTACGATCTTTCACCTAAACTTTGCTCTTGACTCTCCAGTTCTCTTTCTAATCGACGTATATCAGTTACTGTAAATGGTCATTCTCCCTGCTTCTACCAAATTAATGCTGGGGTGCCCCAAGGCTCAGTGCTGGCACCCACGCTGTTTCTTCTACACATTAACGATCTTCTCTCTTCCACAATCAATCCCATTCATAGTTTTGCTGACGAGAGTACCCTCCACTCTAGTATTTAATTTCTTAAGCCACCATGTAATTCTAATTTGGAAAACAAGCGCAGGTCAATGCAGATATCTCTTTCACAAGACCTCAAACTAATCTTGGATTGGGGCGCTAAAAATCTTGTTCAGTTTAATGCCTCGAAAACACAGTCATGTTCGCTGTCACGAAAAAAGTCTGCCAATGCTCATCCCTTACATATGAGCGGCCAAGTTCTGCAGAACAAAGAGTTGTTTAATCTTGTCGGCGTTACTTTTAAGAATAACCTTAACTGGCACAAACACATTACATCCATAGCTTCGGCAGCTTCAAAAAAGCCTGAATTCCTCTTTCGAGCCAGAAAATATTTCTCTTCTTCCAATTTGTACACTCTGTATGTATCCCAAATCAGACCCTCTTTAGAATATTGTTCTCATGTCTGGGGAATGACGTCCCCCACAACACTTAGCAGTCTGGACTCCATCCAAAAAAGAGCTGTTCGTCTTATTTCTGGACTCCATCCAAAGAAGAGCCGTTCGTCTTATTAATGATTCCACGCTTTCAGAAAGGCTTGCCCTTTTTGCCCACCGTCGAGCTGTAGAGGATCTGTCGCTCTTCTATAGGTATTTCACGGCTTCTGGTCAGAGGAGTTGGCCAATACATTTCTTCTATGGCAGCTTCCAACAGAGCAACACGTAGTGCAACTTTTATGCATTCTTTTACAGTTTAGTTGGAGAGGCCCCGAACTTCCCGCTTTCTTCGTTCCTTCATACCTAGAGTGTCAAGACTTTGGAACATGCTGCCCGCAGAAGTTTTTCCTTATCCTTCCAATCTCCAAATATTAAAGTCCCGTGTGAACAAACTCCATCTCACCACACTTAGGACACCCACGGTACGTTAGTACTTAGGCATCAGCCTTCGTGGACTGTCCCAAGATAAAACAAAAATGCAAAATAATTTACTGATTATAAGTATCTGTAATAATCCACTAAATATTCATAATGTATTTTTAGAGTTCAGTTGAATTGCATCAGGCCTTATACAATAGCTTATGGTATGACCAAAGTTTAAAATCAGAAATGCTAATACTCTTTATGATGATGAGAAGCCGAAGTCCACTAGCTTTAACCATTGGACCTTTTGGACCAATGACGGTAGATGCGGCAGTGTCGGTAAGATTATTATACCAGGAGGGTTCTAATATAAACCTGAATTTTACTCTGACCTCTTATTTAACTAAAATAAGTACATTTTTTACACTATTTTTCCCTGTATTTATTGCCTATATCCAGAGCTGGGACAGATCCTTAAAAAAAAATCTATTTGTCTTAAAGGAATCAATTCAAGGAAAAAAGGAATTGAATTCAGGGAATCGATTCCTGTTTATCGGATCACGAATCCGGATCATCTTTAGTTTTTATACTTACTAATGGTAACTACGATACGAATGATACTACATCATCCATATGATAAATCAAGCGTCAAAGATTTTAGCAGGAAGCCCGAGCCACGAAATATAATTTTAGCCTGATTTTAAAGTTCTGTAACTTTTAGCCAAATTAGTTTTTGGTAAATACTTTTTAAATTTGAATATCGATGGCCTATTATGAAAACCTCGTATTTCCAATTATTTCAAAAATATGATTTTGGTGGTTTTAGATAGAAAATATTGTATGTAACAGCTGTTACGAATAATTCAATCTGCGCTGCTGCTCTCTATAGACAACAACAGGAACCACGTATATCAGCTGCTCCCAAGATTGGCTGCATTTTTTAAGTGTTCACAGTACGTTTTTTTTTAACTTAAATCATTTTGTGGGTTTCCAAAACATGTAAAAAATTAAAATCTTTCTAGGCAAAATAGTGCAGCTAATCAATTATTTGTGTCTTCTGTAAAATTTATATTTTGTACCATACCAGGGTTTCATACTAAGCCATTAATATGTTATTTCTGAGAACAACATGACGCCACCCTTAAATGACACATTATTTCGAACTGTATTCTGAAACTTGCAATGCTAGATCTTCATAAGGTTAAAAAATTCGAGTCTTAAAATAATCTTAAGCAACTTATAAATGGGATATCTTATTTTTATTTTACAGGAAGTTTCACAAATTCCGTTTCATAATGTATTTGTTTGCGGAATATAAAAATGTTTGAATATTTAAAATTTAAAATTTATTTCTGTTAGAAACCCCGATTGAAAATAATAAAATGTCCCATTTAGAAGTCCCTTGGAGTTATCTCAACGATAAGATAAAAATAAATTATGAAGATCGAGCAGTTAAAACTTTTAAGATAAACGCAAGTTTAATGTATGCTCGTTTTTAAATACCACCCTCTATGGTTATGAAAAAAATGTTTCATTTAAATGTTGTTTCCCTGGACCTAAATATATTTTGGTTAAAAATCACATTTTAGGTGTGTTTCCTTATTTAATGTTTAATAGGTAGCTGTTTTAAAATTCTTTATTTTTATTTCCAAGAATCAATGTCATGCTGATTAAAAATCTTGCCAGAATTTAAAAATTTAAAATGAATACAGTAAAACCTTTCAATAGCGACCACCTTTGAGGAATCAAATGTTGGTCGTTAAAGGGAAGTGGTCGCTTAAAAGAAAATACCTATATGTATATAAAAAATTAAAACAACTGCTTTGCATTTTTGACTGTTTATTTAATAATCCCATAGTAGGTAATTTAAATTTAATTTTTTTGTATAATTATGAGAAGTAAATATGTTTAAACAAATTAAATAAAACCTTCTAAATATCTAACATAATATGTAGTAGTACTACTATGTACTACATATTAACATATGTATGCTCACATAAATGATTGTGTTTGTAAATAGAAAGTTAAATTGTCTTTTAATAAGAACATTATAATTTTTATTTTTTAAAATAATCAGAAATTGGTGATTGCTTTGCTTTTTTAGTTTATTTCTATAAAACTCTGATTCACATTTTAACAATAATTGGGAAATATTTAAACACATGTCAAAATTGTTCACATTATAAAAAAAAACTTCTCTAACTTTCTAAACCTGGCACAAGCTTGAAATAGATTTAATATATTGGACTCTGAGACAGTTTCAGGTTCTTCCTCAGTTTCAGAATTGGGAGTAGTTTCGTCTGATTCTTGGATCTCTTCAATACAGTCCATGATTGTCAATCCTGTACTTTTGGTTTGTAAATCGTTATCAATTGATGCAAATTGTCTGAGATTCACAAATGTGTCTTTTATAGTTGGAAACAATTGGGCGAGAGAAATATTATCTTCCTCTTCAAAATCGTCAAAATCTATATTGCACATTAATCCGGCTTTCATAAAACATTTCTTTATTGTTGCCGGAGACAAATTGCGCCAAGCTACTGAAACCCAAATCAAGGCGTTGGCTATGGTAATATTTTTTTCCATTTCTTGAAGAGAATAACCACTATTTATACATGTTAAAAGTCTTTTAATGAGATAACTTCTATAAAGCATTTTAAATCCAATGGTTGACAATGTGAGGTAGTATTGGGTGGAAGAAAAATAAGTTTCACATTATCTAGTGCAATTTTGGGGTGGGATGTGGCATTATCCGAAAACAATACCACTTTCCTGTTCTGCGTCTTCATTTTGGCATTTAATTTATGGAGCCATGTTGTCATGATGTGTGCCGTCATCCACGCTTTCTTGTTGAAAACCCAATGAAGTGGTAACTTATCGACGTGTGCTTCTTTCTCGCCTTCCATATTTGCACAAAACAAAATTGTAAGATGTTGTTTTGCTGTTTTCTTTCCAGAACACTTGTCATCTTTCAATGCATAGGGTTTTGTTGGCAATGCAAGATAATAAAGTCCAGTCTCGTCGGCATTAAATACGTCCCTTGGGGCATAATCCTTTAAAATCGTCAAGAACTTTTCTGTCCAAGAATTTATGTCTTCGATGTTGACATCGGCAGATTCGTCACATATTTAACAACCACTTGATCCACTGCCAGTCCTTTTCATTTTTCTTCACCTTTACCACCTTCTTAAATCATATTTTTAAGTTCAGACTTATTTTGAAGTAACATTATCACTTGGGCTTTACCCACTTTAAATTTTGCAGCTAATTTTCTGGTACTCAATCCACTTTTTTTACTTTCTTCGATAATCTTGTTTTTTCCTATAAGGAAAGACGCTTCCTTTTCCCACCATCTTAAAAAATATACGAAAACTGCGACAAAAAAACTTAACACACACGTCAAAGCACAAGAGCAAACAGCAATAGCGTCAACAGACTAAAGTTTGAAATAAACCTAAATTTAAAACCAGACCTAATTTTTATCTGCCCAAACAACAAAATTTCAGATGTCCGCCTGCCATAAAGTCTTTGTAATCATTTTAAAAGATCGAATGGTCGGGTTTTACGACGCCAGATTTTACTGCTCTTTATTGAGGGTGCTTTTTACATTGATATGTATCAAAAATTCCAGTGATGGGTGCCCGCGGTCGTTTAAGAGGTGGGTCGCTAAAGAGGGGTATAAAATAATGGAATTTTCGTTTCCAAATAACTCAAACTCAAACTCAAACTAGTGCTTTATTATATACAAATTATTTACATATTCAAGTCTTATACATATTACATTTGATTTAGTCTTCAGTTTTTCCTTGTTCAGGATCTGGAGACAAGTCAGCTATTAGCCAGAGCTGGTGTTCGCTCTTGATGGTATAAGCCATGATTTTAGTTGGATAGTGTCGTCATTTCCCGGAGTGACCATACAATCGACTTAGCAGCTTGTTCTACTTAGAAAGTTTGAAAAGAATTTGTTTAATTGAATAATGAGAAGGTTTTTTAAATATTTGTTTTCGCAGGAAAAAGGTAGTCACTTTATAGGGGTGGTCGATAACAGGGGTTTTACTGTAATTTAAAATGGCGGATTTTGCCTTTTATAAACCTATTTGCCTCAGTTTCAGAATACAAGGGTTTTTGAGGGTGCTACGTCAAAATTTGGAAATTTGAAATGGCGGATTTAGGCATTTATAAACCGATTTGTCTTAAATTAAAAATATAAGAAATTTATTCCTTTAGGCATCGTATCCTTCCAAAAAGAAATCGATTCCGGATCACTTTAATATTTTATAACGATTTTGGATCACGGATTCTATTTTTAAAAAGTAATTGAGTCCAGCCTTCGGAGCTTAAAAAAATTCGATTTCTGGATTCGATTTCAAAACGATTTGGTTCCTACCCAGCTCTGTCTATATTCTCTATATCTATGTTCTTTTGCAATTATTGCGGGCGTTTTACAATGCCACATGTTTTTGGTTGGGCGCGAAGTCACTCGACAACGTTAATATCGTATCGAAATTTTGAGCAGCCCAATATCATTTTTAGAAATTCAAAGAGGTCACATTAGTCCAGGAGTCGATAAAGTATTTGATTCAGGTAGAAATTTCACATAATTGTCTAGATTTAGTAAATGAGTAAGTAATTGACTGATTGTCCGATCTAGCAGGTTCAAAAGCCAACAGAGACCATTTAAAAGTTAAGTTGGTTTAGATTTAAAAGTAAAAATGGAAATCGCTTTGGAGGGGTTTAATTTTAAACCATACCACCCCAAAGATGTATTTCTAAAAATAAAAAAAGTGTTTTATCCAAAAGCCAATCATTTTTCCGGGGTTTACCAATTGGCAATCATTAAAATAAAAGCTGCACGCACTTCCTGTATGAGCATTACGCGGTGTACCCAGGTAGGTCAGGCAATCAGTCGTACTTACTCAGGTATCCTATCTAACAACTAAGTCAATCAAACCTATTCTCAAACATGTTTCATTGGCTCTGCGACTACATGATGATAAATCGAGATAATGAAGTGCATGTGAAAAATTCTTTCAGTACATTTCTTAAAGAGATATCAAAAAAAATACCGTTTCTATAAAACCCAAGGGGAATATAAATGACATATTTTCTAAAACACTTCGACAAACCCCTGGTGACTCACCACCATTGACTTAAAGCTGACAACACCATCTTTTTGGTATCTCCCTGGAAAGCTTATAAAAAATAATATTCTTTGGTCGTAAGAAAGTTGGGGTAAAATTAAATAATGCCCTTAAATTTTAGAAAAGTTGTATTTTGTTTTTCATAAAAAATACAACAAAATGTCTAACTATTATTAAATTAATAATAGGTTAAAACACGCTTATTTAGCCTGTAGAGGCGCCCTCTTAAAAAATTTTAAATGCAATAGCACTTTGTGGTTGGTAAAAAATGTTATGGAAAACGTATAAAATAAAGAAAAAAATGCAAGAATAAAATAACTTTTTACGGCCGACAACAACAATAGCACTTTTGCATTTTTCACAAAAACTTTAGAAAAATACGTCATTTATATTCCCTCGGGGAGTATATAGCCAAATATACAGCGGTGTGACCATTCCCAACAAGGATTAAACTTGGTGTAAGCGTCTTGGCTGACCAGGAGTTACCCATTAATGTGGAGGCTTAGTGATTTAAAAGCAATCAACTTTAGTAGCCATACCTACCAGGACTTTTTATTAAAAGGCCCTTATGCCAAAAGAAAATCTACTATAAATGAACCCAGAAATACAAATAAAATCAAATCTATTTTATTTGTTTTAGAGAGTAAAATTGGCCTATACATTTCTATCAGTAATGTCAACGAATAATTAATTCAAAAAATCAACGAATAATTAATTCAAATACAGTACCGAAGTAATACAACTTTTTTTTATACCTAGTTATGTATGTATGCAGTGTAGTTAGTTATTAAAAAGCAATATAACTTTTATAGTCTATTACCCGTTAAATAAAGCAGATTATTGACCAAAACAGTTTTTTAATTAGTAAACCTGATAATAATCTCTCTCTCTCTCTCTTATATATATATATATATATATATATATATATATATATATATATATATATATATATATATATATATATATATATAATATATATATATATATATATATATATATATATATATATATATATATATATATATATATATATATATATATATATATATATATATATATATATATATATATAAATACTAGTAAATTTATTGGGGATGCAGCAAATGAAAGAATACTCTTTTAAGTTTGTTCCAAGCTTTCGGAAATATTTATTCCCATCATCAGGGTTACTAAAAAACAATATCATTTGTTAATTATCTACATGTAAGGTATTAAAATAATACTACTTACAACTTAGTTGAGGTTGAACATTATGATGGTGTTTGAATATAAAATTAACAAATAAAACATGAAGATAATAATTATAGTAAATAAACCAAAGGCAGATCAATTCAAAACACAGTTAAAACTACATAAAACTTTTAAGATGATTAGACAATTAACAGATTTAAAATACAATTTTAAAAAATAGGCCATTAGGTCAAGCTGAGATACGAAGTTCATTAGAACTCAAGAAAACAAAATCATCATTGATTGGTATAAAAAGCCCTTTAGTTCGGGTAGATATCTGAATTATAATTCTTACCACAAACATTCGACAAAAGTGAACTTGGTCAAACAAATGAAAAACAGAGTCTTGAAAATTTCGGACCGGTCCTTTCATACAAAGAACCTTAACATTATATTTAAACTTTTCCTTGATAATGCTTATCCTAAATCTCTTTTAAAAAATCTTTTGTATAACACATCGTCCATTCCTAACGAGCCTGACCCAATAACGGTAACTAATCAACAAACACCAATCGTACCATCTGATACTTTAACACAACCACCAACCCAGAGGGATGCCCCTGTTCAGAGTATTAATAATAATGTTTTAGAATCACTAACAAATAATATCATTTTCACTTCTTTGCCTTATATTAGAGATGTCACACCTAAGCTGGCTAGAATCTTAAATTTTAACAATGATCTCAAAATTGCTAATAAAGCAGTGCTAACGTTAAGATCTATTTACACTAAAACCAAAGACAACTCCCCAATATCTTGCCAATCAGATGTTGTCTACAGCATCCCTTGCCAAGAATGCAATAGTATATACATAGGTCAAACACAGAGACCAATTTCAAGCCGGATCACCTCACATAGAAGTGACTGTAGTTTGCATCCTGAACGTTGTGCTTTGGCTGATCATGTAAACAAATACAATCATAATATGAATTATAATGCAGTTAAGGTCTTAGCCACCGAACGTAACTACCATAAGAGGCTTTTTCTGGAGATGACTTTCATCACACAGGAACCCAATTCCATAAACAAAAAAACAGATATCAATAACTTAAGCGCAATTTATTCCTATTTATTGTCTTTGGACAAACCTCTTAGTTACAACCACAATCAAAACAATACAAATTCTGATTAACACTTAAGTGTACTACACTATCTTTTCAAAAAAGGTCCGGTTTACCATATCTGTAATTACTACTCCTAACCTTAGATTCTAGTCTTAAACTGTCAAATTTCACCTGTCAGGTCATTGACAGCTTGACCTAATGGCCTATTTTTTAAAATTGTATTTTAAATCTGTTAATTGTCTATTCATCTTAAAAGTTTTATGTAGTTTTAACTGTGTTTTAAATTGATCTGCCTTTGGTTTATTTACTGTAATTATTATTTTTATGTTTCATTTGTTAATTTTATATTCAAACATCATCATAATGTTCAACCTCAACTAAGCTGTAAGTAGTATTATTTTAATACCTCACATGTAGATAATTAACAAATGATATTGTTTTTTAGTAACCCTGATGATGGGAATAAATATTTCCGAAAGCTTGAAACAAACTTAAAAGAGTAATCTTTTATTTGCTGCATCCCCAATAAATTTACTAGTTTGTATTCTAACTAGTCAACAACGACTACCCTCTCTCCTCCCTCTCTCTCTCTTCTATATATTTATATTTTATATAATAATATATATATATATATATATATATATATATATATATATATATATATATATATATATATATAATATATATATATATATATATATATATATATATATATATATATATATATATATATATATATATATATATATATATATATATATATATATATATATATATATATATATATATATATATATATATATATATATATATATGTGTGTGTGGGTGTGTGTGTGTGTTATCGATAGCGATATCTCGAAAACCCCTCATCGCAGAGCTTTCGAAAATAAAACATTTATAGTAAAACCAGCATCGGGAAAATGCTGAAAATTATTTTCAAATATCTAATTCCACCGCCAGAGGCCGTAAAACTAAGAACAAAAGTAAAAACACGTATTATTTAAAAATAAGCCATATTAATTTATGTCGTTGATAGTTGTCTTTTAAGAGTTTTTCCCTAACCTGTCAAATATGGAAAGGGGGAGGAGTAGATTTAAAAAAAAAGTAAATTAAATTTTTTTCGGCTTAACCAATTCTGATAAACTAGGTCTCATTGGAAAAAAGCTTTTATCAGGGCTTAGGATAAAGTATTGGTATAATTAATTTATTTTTTTGTTTTATCTCCAGAGACTGATTTGGGTTAAAGTTATAAATTTTGTCAATTTAAAAAAAAAAATTAAATACTATGGTATTATTATTCTAAGCCCATTAAAAAGAATATAAAAAATTAACAAAACTGGTGAAAACGGCATTTCGATATCTTAATTATTAATTCTCGACTTATTGCCGAAAACTGCATTGCTCGTATCCTTTCCTATTTTAAGTTTTTAGATAAACAACGCGGCGTTTTTATCAAGAATGCCATGACAACAAAAATAAATAATAAATAATATCAAAAGGAGATATCCTTATTATTTGTTTATCATCAATTTAATGACATCATTCATAATTACACGGCTCGTGGATAATAATATCTGATTTATTATTATCTACGGGCTCTGGCTTATTGTATCTTCATTGTGCTGAAAAGGGAAGCACATTTTCAGTTTCTCTTAAATGGGTTGTCAAACGTCTAAACACTTTTTTATTAAAATCCCGTTTTTCGGAATATCTTATGGCATATTGTCGTGCAGCAATAAAGGTATTTTGAAATTTTTATGCCTCAAAGGTAGAATAAGACGTAAATTAAAATTATTTAATAACGATTAACAATACTACCACTATTAATAATAACGATGAAGTGCGATAAACAAGAACTAAATATTTAATGACTAGGTTTGACAACAATGCACTTGTCATTTTTGACGTCCCTGTTTTCTGTGATATTTGACGTCCCTGCACTCCCGATAAAAACGCCACGTTGTTTATCTAACAGCTTAAAATAGAAAAGGATACGAGTAATGCAGTTTTTCGGCAATAAGTCGAGAATTCACAATTGTGGTTTTCACTGGTTTCTTTACTTTTTCATGCTCTTTTTAATGGGCTTATAATAATTGTAATAACATTGTAACTTTGACACAAATCTGTTCCTGGGTTATAACAAAAAAAAAATTTAATATATAAAATATACATAAAACTGTTTATATCATAAATAATGATATTATAGGGTAAATGCCTTTTAATAAGTATTTAATAAGGTAAAATCTGGTAAATAAAATGTCGTTTTATTATTTTTAATAATTATTTAAAATATGGACATAACACGTTTTAAATAAAATCCAGGGACAAATAATGTTTTGAGAAATAAACTAAAAAAAAACTGTTTTGTACCACTGAATTTTAAAATGGATAAAAATACCAACGGTGCTTGATTAATAGAATCAAACGACGAACTTATTAAGCAAAGTAATATCAGTCACTCAGGCCAAGTTTGGTTAATTCGAACTGGACAAGCTGTTCAAAATTTAGTGTCAAACTCTTCAAATTTTAAAACACTTTATTTTTCTTATCTTCAATATGAGCCCCTGAAAATTTTTAGGTCATTAGATGCAGGCTTAAAAATAAAAAAAAATTAAATATAACCCTATCGAAAGTCCTAAAAAATAAAAAGTTATTTATGGAAAACTTATTTTGGCATCTATTTTAATAGTAATATTATTGAATAATAATGATAAGGTGGCTATGAAAAACAATTTGTTGACATTAGAATTTGTTAAACTGACAAAACCTTATTTTAACGTACTATAAAATGTTAGTTATTTATTCCAGAAATACATTTTAATATTAAATAAACCTAATTTTTACTTTTTAATACCTTTTGGGTAATATTTATGAAACCTTAACAAATTTCTAGGTAATTATTAACCTTATTAGAAAACTCTCACGATAATAAATTGTTTTTCATAGCCACCTATAATTTTTATTTAATGATATTACTATTGAAATATATGCCAAAATAAAGTTTCAACGAATAATTTTTAATGTTGTAGGAATTTTGAATATGGCTATATTTAAAAAAAAAATGTTTGTTTTTTAAGTCTGCCTCTAACAACCTAAAAATATACGGGAGCTCATATTGAAGATAAGAAGAATAAAGTGCTTTGAATTTGAAGAGTTTGTCACTAAATTTTCGACACCCTGTATAGTTCTAATAAACCAAACTTCGCCTAATATTACCCTACTTAATTCCTCGTTAAATTTTATTAATTAAGCACTACTGGTATTTTTATCAATTTTTAAATTCAGTAGTGCAAATTTTAGAGGAAGGTAGATAACCATAAAAGGTACCTAAATATGCAAAAATACGGAACATTTAATCTAAAAAAATCATTATCGTGACGTCACACTTTTTTGTGACATCCTGTATAACTAAAATTATTTTCCTGAAATGCACCGAAGGTTATAGTGCGGGAGGCCACCGCAAAAAACCAAGCCAATAAGAGATACGCTTGAAATATTTTTGCCGCACTGCTGCCTCAGCTCAGCGGGTTCAAATTTCATTTTTTTAACCTTAAAAAAATCGTGATAATTTTTTTTTTAAATAACTCAAAAACTATTAATTTAAAAAAATAAACATAAAATCAAAATTAATGGTCCAATAAAACTACGTCAGTATTTTTTATGGCTTTTTTTGTAGCCCTTTTAGTTTTTGAGATATTAGCGATTTAAATTTAAAATAAAAACGCAAATATCTCAAAAACTAATGGATATTTTTTTTGATCCAATAACTGTACGCATTCCGATACACTTAAAATCTTTAACTTAAATAAAATTTAAACTTTATTTAATTAAAAAAAAAATAATAATAATAAGTGCCTCCTCTATCTGGGTGTTATATACCTTGCAGGACGCTTAACATTTCTTGATTTTCCATGCTACTAGGTGTATAGCTCGTATCGTTTGAATATTTTTATTATCGATTTAAATAATAATATTAATAATTTATAAAGACAGTTACTCGTTCAGAATAATTAAAAAAAAAATTAATAATATTTTTAACACAAAAAATTTTTTTCTATAGTTTTTTTTTTAGTTAAATTAATGTTTAAATTTTAATTTGACTTTATTTTAAAGTAGTAAATAAATGGGTAGATACCATAATTTAAATAGGAATGGCTTTAAGCCTAGAAGAAATAGATAGCGTAATAAGAAAAATGTTTTAAAAGTTTAATGCGAAATAAACTGTAAAAAAAATCATGTTAAAAATATGATAAATATTTTCTTAAGATCATTCTAAACGAGTAACTGTCTTTATAAATTATTGATATTAATATTTAAATCGGTAATAAAATATTTAAATGATAAGCTATACACATACTAGCTTAGAAGATCGAGAAATGTTAAGCATCCTGTCAGGTATACCGGGTTATGCATCGCCAGACTGGCCATAGGAAATTCCATGTAAATTTTGATACATTGACATATTGGCTCCCCTATTGAATTTACAACAAAATTGTATAAGACTATTTTAAAGACAAGGCAATTAAAAGTTATTTAAGAAAAACTATTTGTAAAATCGTTGCATACCTGCTACATACCTTAATGAATCCACCAGTAATAATTAAATGTCTTGTCAACTTTTTTAATTGACGTTTTACTTTGTATTAGTGATTTCAAAATGTTTTACAGTATTAAAGAGAAAATAACAATGATTAAATGGTATTACATGGAAAATAGTTATTGAAGAGTATCCGACATGTTCTCTACGTTTTTTCCTGACAGACACATTCCAAGTAAGACAACAGATCAAAATATCGTTCACAAGTTTGAGACAATAGGTACTGTTATTAATAAATGCAACTTCTTAGAGCGAAATAATAATGTACTCGATGGAAGAGCTCAAGAAAATAATCCCGATTTAGATGTTTTACTTCAGCACCTTCACATTAAACAATGAACCAAACGTTCAAAACATCAGATACTGGAGCAAAGAAAATGAACACAGATTTGTGTCTACAAGGACTCAATACCCTCAAAAGGTAAACATTTGGGCGGGTATATTTGGACATCGGATTATTAGACTTTTTTTCTTGAATAACAATTTGGAAACAGAAACTTTTTTAGAACTATTACAAAATCAAGTGAGTGAGTGATCAAGACATTGGGTTTCAAATGGATGGTTGTCCTGCACACAATTCACGAGAAGTAAGGGAATATGTTCAATATGTTTTCAATGGCCTCACTATAGGACCAAATTACACCATAAATTAGCCAGCTAGGTCTCCTGAGGTTCGCCAAACGACTTCTTTCTTTGGGGTCATATTAAAAATGTTATTTATACAAATTGGAGTTATCAAAATTTAGAAGAATTAAAAGTTTCAATTTCAGCAGCGTGCGATCGACTATCAGCATTTCAACTTCATAATGTAAGAACTGAATTTTATAACCGTTTAGGATATTGCTTAGCAGTAAACGGAGGTCTGTTTGAGCATCTAATTAAAAAACATTAGCTTTTAGTTTCAAAGTGTTGTGTTAAAACGTATTTTTAGACAGTTTTTAAGTGTGTTTTTCACCTTCTTATAAAATTGTTCAATTATGTAAAATCTCATTATGTAGTTCAATGCAAATACTTGTATTTATTAAATGATTACAACCATTATTTTCTCTTCAATACTGTAAAAGATGTTGAAATAACTAATACAATGTGAAACGTGAATTAAAAATTTGACAAGACATTTTATTTATTCCTGGTGGATTCATTAAGGTATGTAGCAGGTATGCAATGATTTTACAAATAGTTTTTCTTAAATAACTTTTAATTGCCTTATTAGAAAAAAACGAAATTTAGTATGTGAGCTAATCTTATCAACGTCTTCAAAATAGTCCAATACAATTTTGTTGTAAATTCAATAGGGGAGCCAATATTTCAATGTATCAAAATTTACATGGGATTTCCTATTGCCAGTCTGGCGATGCACCACCCGGTATAACACCCAGATAAAGGAGAAACATTTTATTTAAAAGTGTTAAGTAGATCGGAACGGGTACAGTTATTGGGCCAAAAAAAATTAAATAAAATATCCGTGCCACGGTTATCTTCCATTGCCCCGAGGCACATGTGTATTAGTTTGTTGCATTTAATGAATAATGAATTTTAAATTAATTTTCAGATGGATTGGTGCTGGTATACTTACTTGCATCAAAAAAACATTGTTATTAACGCAATATTTAAGGGCTAAAAATCACTTTTTTGTTATATCTCCTTTATCACTTATTTTAATAGAAATGTGTATATTACCTTTTTATAGAGCTAACTAAAAGGCATATTTTTAGTCTATTACATTTTTTGTAACTTTTTAAGTTTTTGAGATATTTGCGTTTTTATTTTAAATTTTAATCGGTTATATCTTAAAAACTAAAAGGGGTATACAAAATTTAATAATAAAAAAAACTGACGTAGTTTTATTAGACCATCAATTTTGCTTATACAGTAAAGCGCACCGTACTGCGAACATAGGAGGCTCCTGGATGATTTTGGATGTACCCAATTCTAAAATACCAATAATAATTTTGTGGCTTGCATTTCAATTTCTGTCTCGTTTCCTCACGTGGCTCATTTTTGGTTGGGACTGGTGGGGAGTACGGTGATAAATTCGGAAGAGTTATCTGCCCAGTTTAGTTGTGTACTACGTTTTTATTTTCAGTAAGAATATGCAGTCGCAGTGTTTATAAGCAAGTAGCAGGAGCTAGCTAGCATCAACCGTCTTCGATCGGATGTCTTATGAACCATAAATTTAAAATTAGTTGCTTACGAGACCGCAACGTTGGCTACGGTTTAAAAAACCAAACAGTTTTTCCTAATAAAATAAAAGAATTTTCTCAAATAAATAATGGAACGTAGAGATATTTAAAAAAAATAAAAAAAGAAAAATCTTTCAAGTTATGGAAGATGCTCAAATAAATCACCTTTCTGAGCCAAACAATAACCAAGATTGTCATAAAATCGCCTTCTGACATTTGCTAGAATGTTAAGGGTAATAATCCTAAAAGAATTCTCAATTTGTAATTGCAATTCTTGTATATTATTAGCCCTATTCTCCTGGAAACCATAAATTTGTGATTTTACATGACCCCAGAGAAAAAAAATCGTTGGGTGAGACCATGAAGAACAATGTCTCTTATAAAATGTTCATTGTTATTTTCCATTACAGTTTCACAAAATTGCATTCGTCTAAAATGATCATCAGGGAAAATTTCATGGGTTTTTCTTACTTTGCAGGATCGGTATCCATATTTTTAAGCACTTTTTCCACTGATCCTTTGCTCAAATTAACCTGTTGTACAATTGTATTAATGAAATTGTAGGATTTTCAATAACACTTGCCACCACTATAATTTCCTTCATTTCCCTTTCGTTGTTTTCTTCTGGTGCACTATCATGTTTATGTTTTCTTGGAGTTAAAGAACCAAATGTCAAAAAGTTTTGAATGACTCGGTAAATAGTAAAAATTGTAGGGTAAGCCTGGTTGGAAATAAATTAATAAATAATTCCCTAATTCCCCTATCAGGATTTCCACGGTGATACCATTTAATGATTTTAATTTTTTTCTTTCAGTTCGTGAACATCCATTATTAATAATTATTATTTTATAAAAAAAAAACTTTTGTTCGCAAATAATCGACACCGTACAACTATAGCTGTAGAGCGTTCGATAGTAAAGAATTATTTCAGGAATAAACGTATTAAATTGATCGCTTGGCGCGTCTTATAAATTATTGTTTGCCGAAAATTATTGCTCGATGAGCAATGCGTGCGGCGTTTTTAGGTACATCCAAAATCGTCCAGCATCGTCCTATGTTCGCAGTGCTCTGCGCTTTACTGTATATGTTTTTTTAAGGGAAAAATGCAATTTGAACCCTCTGAGCTAAGGCAGCAGTGCAGATTTAAATTGACCATTTTTCATACTAACATAAAAAAATATTTCACGCCCATTGAGAATTGAGGCCTGGTTTTTCGCGGTGGATTTCCGAACTATTAGAGATAACGTTTGCAAAATAAGAATATTTTAAATTAATTAAAAAAGACAGAAGGTGAGCTGCAGGACCCTGTATATTAAAAAATGATTATCAATAAACACACAAGATTATTATAACACTAAAGGCAAAGGGTATTCCGTTTGCAGATGGTCACAATTTTACAATGTTAGGGATGAAATTTTAATTAGCATCTCAAATTGAAATTAAAGCCGTTAAAGCAGGCCGATTTCTATTTCATAAAATATAAGGATCGGGATGTAACAACCGAAAATATACTTAAAATCCCCCTTAATTAGCAAATATTGGGGGGATTAGGTTTGTCGGCAAAGCCATTAGGCTTGTAATGTTAAAATTTACTTGGATTTTTAAATATGCAACGGGTAATACGGGTTTTATTAAAAATTTTACTAGGGCAGGTGGTAATATAGGATAAACATTATAAAGTAATATTTTCCATTAGAACATATAAGGTTTTTTTAATTCATGTAACATACACATTTTTTGATATATTTAGCATTGTACAAAAAATGATGTAATATTTTTTTCCAATAAATGAATATTTCAGGTGAAAAAATAGTACAAAAGTTCTAACTGATGCTTTTCATAAAGGGGCAGGCGAACTCTGTAGCACCATAGAGAAGACATTTCCTGTCTAGTATGAATGCCCCGTGGGTGGCTGAAGTGTGGTAAGAGGGAGTTTATTCACAAGATACTTAAATTCTGCATGTAGCAGGTTCCATAGTCTTGACACTCTAGGGATGAAGGAACGAAGAAAGCGGGAAGTTCGGGGCCTCTCTAGTTGAACTGTTACAAGATGCATAAAAGTTGCACTACGTGTTGCTCTGTTGGGAGCTGCCAGAAAAGGAATTATACTGCCCAACTCGTCTAAGCAAAAGCCGTGAAGAAAGACAGAAAGGAAGCTTTTCTGTGAGTGCAGGATCAGAAATGGACTTTTACAAGCTATCTTAAAGATCTTTCTAAGATTACAAAATATCCAACTCCAAATCAGATACTGGAAGCCATAGAAAAATTAACTTTTTTTTTAGGAATTTATGACGGTGTCTTTGTATTACTTCATAAATATATAAACTTGTCTATTAATCCTTAATTTATTTTATTTTAAAAACTAATTATGTTACTTTTAAAAAGTAGTTATTTATTTACTTACGGACCATACAGCATCTTGATATTGCAGAATAATAGCAAAATTTTTCACTTTGGCAATAAAATGAATTATTTTATGTAAAAAAATGTGAATTCAGGTTTATTGCTAAAAAACTAAACTTTATTTGTTTCACAACTAAAACACTACAATACATTTACAATTGCAACAATGAAATAAAATACAACTGAAATTTTTACATTTTGAAATATATATGAAAGAAAAGAACACAGTACTTAGTGGTATTATTTAATAATATTTTGTACATTTCATATTTTAAAACATACAAATCATTTAAGCATTAAAATCCTACTTAATACAAACACAAAAATGTCATTTATAGTTTGTTGGCAGCCCCTGCAAGATAAAAAAAATAGATCTCGTGTTCTTATTTGGTACTCGAAAGTTTAACTTACTTACAAGTTCTTCGCAAAAACTTCTTCAGTGCAAGGTAGGTTTATAAATTATATTTTAAAACATGTCTTTTTCAACATAATATACCAAGTAATTGGTAGATAAGTATCCAAAAAAAATTAAATACAATTAAAGAATGTAACTAACCGCAAACTTAATAAATGTACAAAATAATGGGAAAAAAATATTAAATACACATTCTGAAGGTACATTAACGCATATACCTAAAGTTGAACTGTTCTAGGTATAAGCAAGTCAATATTGACAATTTACTTTCTTGACAACAAATAACTAATTAAAATCACACAAAAATTTCAATTTACTTACTAATAACTGTGTAACTACATTCAGAGTTGTGAAGAGTCACTGGTGGACTTAAAAACCGTGTTTGTGTTATCCGAGGTGTAATAATGCAAACTGAATGGAACTGCTACAAAAAAAAATATTTGTTAGTAATAGCAGTATTAGGATATATCATATTTTTCACCTTACCTTCTTTTATTAATCGCCTTTTTCCTTTTTGATCAGGATCTCATAATCACCGCTTTTGCAATTTTTCTGGAAGACATATAAAAATCGTCTTTTTTAACATGCTCCGAGCAAATAACAGAATCCTTATGGGAAACACAACTTTTTGGTCTATTGCACACCAAGGACTAATTAAAACTACACGACTAAACACTACCAAAAACAATATAGTAAAAACAGTCAAAATCAATAAAATATCAACTCTGTACACAAATATTTTGAACTGTAAAAATAACCCCATATAAAAACTTCGACTTGTGGCACGACTCTGTCCACAGCTGAGAATGCTAGTAACTTTTAGAGTTAGTAGTGTTGTAAAGTTTATATTTAAATACTTAAATTAAATTATAAAAGTTTGGTGTTTGTGGTCTGTGGTTCAAAGATTTTAAAATGGATCTAACTTTTAGGCACAAAAAAATCTTCTTTTGAACGCCATCAGTGTTTTAAATGTATTTTAACTAAAAATTTCTGTACATAGTTTTTAATATATTTGGACAATGCACTTTAAAATGACGCATTAATAATTTTTTGCATTTAACGTTTAAAAAGAGCAAGACTTTTGATAATAAAAAAAAATCTGCTACTATCGGTTCCATGAATTGTGCATTTTTCCATAAAGCAACCTATGTTTTTATGTTGAATAATATACTATATTTGCGTTACCGAATGTCAACGAGCCACTTAGAAAAATGATATAGAGTACCAATTAGTGATAGAAAGAAAGAATCTTTATAACTTATTTCTTGTCTACTTCTATCTCTACTGAATTACGCCTGCAGAAGAACTTTATTTTTTGCCATAAAAACACTCTTTGCCCTTTTAGTACAGTGGATGGGGAGAAAAAATCTGTTTGACCTCCGGATTTTTTTGTACACTTTTAATTTTTATGAAAATTTGGAATTAAGTTGCTTTTATCCTCTAGATCAAAGTTTATATATGCTTAGGGTGTACTTTTTATTTTTAGGGGTAAAAACCACCCCTTATGCTAAAAAATTAAAAACTCATAGAAATAGACCTTATGTAAATTACAATCATAGCTAAATATGTAGAATGAATCTATTTTTATGTTGTGAGTTATATCTTACATTATATTTTAACGTTTTAACCCTTAAAAGTCACCCTTAATAACGAAATTCCAAAAATAATGTTTTTTCATTTTAAAGTTATTTAATGACGCTTTTATTGTAGAAAAAAAATATATTTTATCAGTTAACCGAATAATAAATATTTAACTACCATAACTTAACCTTTAAATAACCACCCCTTATGATATTTACAAAAAAAATTGACAAATTAAAACGATTTGATGATAAATTATTATTATTGTCCCGAAAATAAAGCAAAAAAATTGCAAAACCTCGCAATTTTTGTGTCCTGCATCGATTTGTATAAAAATTTAGAATTAGGCGCTTCCAACCTTCTATTTCATGGTGATGTGCGCTGTTTGTTTTTTAAGGGTAAAAACTACCCCTAATTGTCAAAACTTATGGAATAACATTTTAAACTTTAAGATGGGTAAAATTTGGTTTGGATTAGTTGATTAATGATTTTTTTATGCTTTAGAATACAATTTTAAAATATTTTAACCTTTAAAAATCAACCTTTGTTAGAGTTTAAATTAAAAAAAAATATATATTTACCCTAAAAAATGATTAATTTACCATAATAATTTAATTTTAGAATGCTGTTGCTTAAAATATGTACTAATTTCATTTCGCAACTTTATGACCCTTATAAATTAACCCTTATTATAGCTTAATAAAAAAAAAAGATTTATCCCCAAAAAATTAATAGCTTGACAGATTTATTAATTGAGAATATTACTGCCTGAAATAATACCAATTTCATTCTTTTGCAAATTTTTAATACTTAAAAACCACCCCTTATAACATTGCAATTCTTATAAACCAATATAATAGATATAAATAGGAAAAAAAAGTAGAATTGCATACAAAAATTATACCGGTAAAAGTATAAAGTATACCGGTTTTATAGAATATTATGCTCCGAAGTGGGCTATTCGACTTTTTCGAAAAAAAAGTTAATTGGTTTTTTAAACATAGCTCCTTTAGTTTTAATGATGGAATGTTTGTTTAAAAATAATTTTGTAGGGTTTTTTAAGAGCTACAACGCTATGTTAATTAAATCCTTTTTAATTCCTTAGTTTTAAAATGGGATGAGTTTAAAAGGCTAGAATAAGGTGGTGCTCGCTCGTAAATAGAGGCTTTAAACGGCCAAATATTTATTGTACAGAAAAATATATAAAATAAAAAGTTTTTGTTATTAAAAAAGCTATAATTCGGTATCCTAGCATTTTTTTTGTATCTCCAGTATTGTTGGAGTTATTTTGAAGAAAGTGCCTATTTTTACGAAATTGCGGAAAATCGTTTTTCACTTTAAGCTCCAATTTTTCTAAAATTAAGCATTTTAATTTGGTTAAACTTCTAGAATGTAATAATAATAATACATATATAAAAGAATCGCAGAAGGGTACAGATCTATTTTAATTAAGATGGGAATTAGGTGGTTGTTTTTAATAATCTCTTCGTAGAAAAAAGTAGGGACCGACCTTATTTTTATCCTAACTGGCTCAATTTTTATGCTAAAAACTCTTTTTTTTTTGTTTTTAAAAGAACGGTCTTATTATATACTTTAAAAAAGACCTTATATGTTTTCCTTGAAAAATGCAAACTTTTCCCGTCATTTGGCATGCAAAGGAGTTAAAAAAGATCGACATATATCAAAACATATCTCTTAGCTTCGATAGAACACCTAAACAAATTGATGAGTATAAAGCAATGAAAACTATCCTGAACTCGAGGCTTCAACAGGGGGAGACTGATCTGGCCATAAAGTATGTGAACGGGTTCCCAAAGATTGTTAAAATTGGCAATTCTTTAAACTAAATACTTTGTCTAACAGTGTACTAACATCCTCAACTCTTGATGTAACGTGTCTTTATCAAAATGTTAGAGGTCTTAATACAAAAACCGACAGTTTTTATAAATCTGTGTGTTGTAGTGATTACGATATTGTTGCTATTACGGAGAGCTGGATCCAGGAAAATATCTCCTCATGCGAACTCTTTGATGAACGATACTCTGTTTTCCGATGTGACAGGGATCTGGGGGGAATGAACGTATCAAGGGGCGGAGGTGTAGCATTGGCTGTGAAGAAACAATTTAAAGCAACTCTAATGGATCTCCAGGTCGTTCGCAACAATGTCACTAAGGTAGATATAGTGGGCTGTAAACTAAGTATAAGTTATTTGACATTATATGTTTTAGTTATCTACATACCTCCGAATACAAGTAACGATGAACT
The DNA here is from genome assembly GCA_019359885.1 of Listronotus oregonensis. Taxonomy (NCBI): domain Eukaryota; kingdom Metazoa; phylum Arthropoda; class Insecta; order Coleoptera; family Curculionidae; genus Listronotus; species Listronotus oregonensis. Next base: position 52,141 of record JAHBCN010001972.1, read on the forward strand.
CTCAACTTTTTTTGAATATCTTGAATCTGTTTACTACTTATATGGCAGTAATATTATAATCTTGGGAGACTTCAACATTCCTAACTTCCATTTGGGGAGTGTTAGTAGCCCGAAGGTTGATCTACTAAATGGTTTTACTCAGCTATTTGCCCTAGATCAGTATAACAACGTTTTTAATAACAACAATACAATTCTTGATTTGATCTTATCAAATATTAGTTGTAAGGTGGACAGGGAACTAGTACCATTGGTGGATGAGGATAACCATCATCCGTCCCTTAATATTTCCCTTTTTCTGAATTCCGGTAAAGAAAGTAAATTTCCTGTCAATCTGGCACAGCAAAAATATAATTTCAGAAAGGCAAACTTTCCACTACTCTATGATAAGATATTAAATATTGATTGGTCTGACCTCTATGTTTCAAATGATGTAAATGAATCATGCAATAAACTCTATGAGACACTGTATAGGGTAATAGAGGTTTGTGTACCTAAATCTATAATCCGTAAACGAACATTTCCTGTTTGGTTTACATCGGAAATAATTAAATGCATAAAACGAAAACATAGACTTTTTAAAAAACTCAAAAAATCCAATTCGCCATTTCATCGCACACAATATAACGAATTACGGGCTGCCATCAAGACGAAAATTGATGCTGCATACAGGAATTACATTGTGAGGGCTGAGAGTACCATCACAAGTGATCCTGCTAAATTCTGGTCATTCATTAACACAAAGAAAAATTCCACTTCCTTGCCCGAGATGCTTGTACATGGGGATAATCATTATTCTGACCCTAATGATGTGGTGAATGCATTTGCAAACTTCTTTGGCAGCGTTTACAGCAGGCCCAGTAATCGTGTCTATTCAAAACGCAGTCGTACATATTCCTCAAACATTACTATTAACCAACTATCGGATCAGGTTGTTTCAAGGGCATTAAAGAGATTAAAAAATAAGGCAACTTGTGGTCCTGACAATATACCTTGCTTTGTTGTAAAGGACTGTGCCTCTGCTTTATTAAAACCGTTATGTTTTATTTTTAACTTTGCTCTCCGCACAAATATCTTTCCTGACATATGGAAGCAAGCGCGAATTACTCCGGTTTTTAAAAGGGGTAATGTCAATGAAATTGTCAACTATCGACCAGTCTCTATCTTGTGCGCATTTGCCAAGGTTTTTGAAATGTCGTTGTATGAATGTATTTTTTCTCAGGTTAAAGGCATAATTTCACCGAACCAGCATGGATTCTTTGACGGGCGTAGCACTATGAGCAATCTGGCTTGTTTTGCTCAGTTCACGGGCGCGGCTATTGATAGGCGTATGCAGGTCGATGTAATCTACAACGATTTTTCAAAGGCCTTTGACCGCGTTGACCATTCCATATTATTGCATAAACTGGATGATATGGGCTTTAGTGCTGATTTGCTATTATTCTTAAAATCTTACTTGAGTAATCGAAGGCAGTATGTCGAAATCCGGGGTCATAAATCTTATAACTTTGAAGCCACAAGTGGTGCTCCACAGGGTAGTAACCTGGCTCCTCTACTGTTCTCATTATTCATCAATGATATATGTTGTGATATCTCAAGTAACGTATTGTTATTTGCGGATGATCTGAAGCTGTTCAGAGTTATTGGGGATCAGTCTGATTGCCTCACATTACAGGGTGATTTGGAAATAGTTCAATCATGGTGTGATATCAACAATCTACCCCTAAACACCGAAAAATGTTTTGTTATGACCTACACAAGTAAGGTTAATCCTGTTCCCTTCGAGTACAAATTGGATAATGCTGTTATTGGTCGTTGTGAGACATTCAAGGATCTGGGTATTACTTTTGATCCAAAGTTCTCTTTTGCAAACCACATAGACCAGATATGCAGTAAAGCAATGAGAATGCTGGGTTTTATAATGCGTAATTCAAGCTACTTTAACAATATTCAAACATTAAAAACCTTATATTTCTGCTATGTACGCTCGATACTTGAATATGGTTCTATTATTTGGCATCCTATTTACAACAAGTATATCAGTCAATTAGAAAGTGTCCAAAGAAAATTTGTTAAATTTCTTGTATTTAAAAGCAGTGGACATTTTCCACCTAGAGGTGTCGATCAGGGTGAGCTCCTAAGACGGTTTCAGATTTCCTTTTTAAACGATCGTAGAAAATATTTATCAATCCAATTTCTTTTCAAAGTCTGCAGATGCCTTATTGACTGTCCTGAATTACTATCCCAGATAATGTTCCATGTTCCTTCTAGATCTGTCAGACTCTCCACTACATTTCACTTACCTACACCTTCTACTAATGTTTTGATTAAAACACCACTATTTCAAGCCATGCGCCTTTTTAATGAGACCTGTAACGACATTGATGCTTACGACCTGTCATCAGTTCATTTTATAGAAATGTTGAAGCGTAGATTGTTGTGGACTGCTTAGCCTTATTTTATAGGTTTTAAGTTGTCAAATACTTTTACTATTATAATTTGTGTATAAATTCTTTTTTTTCTCTTTTTTCATTATATTACATGCTATGTATAAAATTGTCTTATAAATGGATTACTGTTAGACAATAAAGATTATTATTATTATTATTATTATTATTATTATTATTATTATTATTATTATTTGACTTTGAATCTTTCAAATTTAACATTTGACGAACAAAAGCCAACCATTAACAAGCCGTAGCTCGGTCTGTATTGGTTATAGGGAAATTATAAAAAAACATTTTTTTCTAGTTTTTTTTATATGCTACAATTTTGCACTTTACAGTTTTTTTGATAAAATGTATATTTTTAAAGTTATTCGTGAAAACCCCATTAAAAACGTTGATTTTTTCGTCGAAAAACTTTTACTTTCAATCGCGAATAACTCGAAAAATATTAGTTTTACGAAAAAAATGTACGAAACATTTTTTACTTAAAATTACTTTTTTTTATCGATTTCTGTAGTTAAAATGTAAAAAAAGTCCACCCCCAACATGGGGTGGCTACCACCCCCAGGATAAAAGCACACCTCGGTATGATATAAACTTTGATCCTTGGGCATCCATGCAGGACAAAAAAATTCTAGCCAAAATGCCTCATCTCCTGTACTATTTGAAAGAGTTTAATTGTATTAGTTTCTTGCTGCGACGGCTTTTAATAATTGGTACAATGGTTTTATAGATTTTTTTGGGAGCTCTTATTTTTAGAAGTCTGGCCTTATCATATGATCTAGAAAACCATGGTTCGTGGTTTAAAGGTTTCATGTTTCTATTGGTATGTTTAACTTTAATTGGCATTAATGCCAAGCTAAATTGTTTGGGTAATTTGTTTTCAAATAAAGGGTCATAAAAAGTTAACCAAGTAGGATTCCAAGGTTAAGTGGCAAATATATCCTTCAGACTTTTCCAGTATAGTGTAATGAGGTGCCTTCAGTTTTCTAAAAAGGTGCAGAGTATAATACAGTAACCAAAACGTAATCTGAACGACCAGGGGGACCAGATGGTGATGTTTGATAGACTTTAGGGTTGGACGTAAGAAAAAATCGAACCCCTTTTTGAAATTAAGAAATGGTAAAGCCATTTCCGCGATTAAAGGATAGATGAGATATTTTCTCCAAAATGTAGTAATCACCAAATTTTCAAATCAAAGTCATTTTTCCCCACCAAGTCGTGTTTTCAGTCGATTGCTTGTTCTTGCATTTCTTCTGGGAAGAATGTTTATATAAAATTTAGAAGAAATTTAAGCAAATTTATGTTCATTATTCTTATGTAAATTAGGAAAATATTGTTGGAAGTTATCGAAGAGACTTGCTAGATAAGATATAATATAGGTTGTTATCTCTTTGTTTTTAGCAGGGTCCTCACTATTCTTCATTAATGAAGCCAACTTCGGAAATGAAAAAAACTTTTTTGTTTGAGCTTGCAGTTAACGTTTGCATATTTAAATTTTGTTTTTTTATTTAAACTGAATTTTTGTTATTTTAAAAATAAAAAATTATAATAATTTTCTGAGCTCTCGCGCCCACCTTAATGTTGCATTGCGACTCCCCGGGGGAGGGAACGCGCCCCCCAGTTTGGAAACCACTGACCTTAAGGTAAGTTTAAGCCAGATGCTCTAGAGCTTACCTGGCTTAGGTAAGAAATTCTAGCACAAGCCAGATCGTTAGAAACGTAAGCGCTTACGCAGTCAGTACTAATTTGATTTTCGGTTAGAAAAGTATGTAGGGTTTAGATACTTAAAGGTAATTGTACAATTTAAGTTAACTTCACAGATATTAAGAGTCAGCGAAAAAACGATGAAAGTTCCTTTTTGGGGTCAAAATAAGTTCATAAATGAAAAATGTAGATTTCGGTAATCCAGATTCATTTGTATACCTTTAGCAAAGAAACTTTTAGAGTTACAAAATATTTGCACTGACGTAAAACCGCTGGCCGAGCGTAAGTGGGAATAATGCTGAGTGTTACCGCTGAAGGTTTACCCGTTGTGTTGCGTGATTCCTGTTGAACTTTTTATTGTTTTTAGTTGTAATATTTACCAAAGCAGTAATTTATACTTGCTATAAATAAACGTTAATATAATTTTTAAAAGAACTTTAACGTGGGTAAGAAAAACGCAGTTAAAAAATCAAAAAGCAGTCAAGGCAAGCAAAAAATCAGTCACTAAAAAAATGTATGTTTGGTTTTTTCATATTTCAATAGTTTAGATATCAAGGTAAAAGGATTTTTCGAAATTCGAATTATTTTAAAAATTATAGCTAAAGTTGTTGTTTGGCACAATAAAGCTAAAATAGAGAGTTCTGGGTTTCAAGCTTCAAGTGCTCCAAAAAAGGAAAATGTATTTTGTGGAGAAATTCGTTAAATATTCACTTTGCGGTAGAAAAAAGCAATATACGCAGCCGGAATCGCTTAATTAACAAATGTACGTTGGGCTACCTAAACATTAAACTTTAAACGTGTTTTTCTCGAGACCACTTTTTTCGAAACTTTTGTCACAAAAGCTCAAGTTCTAATTGACCGATTTTTTTAAAAGTTTGCATAAATTGTCTTTATATATTCCTTTATGGCAGGAACCAACAAAAAATCGAAATTTTAAATTTTTACCATTTTTAAAAATTCGGAAAAGTTTTTCTTTGAGAAACCGCCATTTTGCGAGAATTTTTTTAGTCTGTTTTATTTGGGTTACTCGCCTTTCTACTTTTTGGAAAATGGGACCCTCTTGGTCCGGGTCCCGGGGTATGCGGGCTGACCCGGTCCAGCCCTATTGACCCCTATGAACTTGCAGACCGCCTGCAACAAAAAAGAAGAAAACCCCCCAAAAAACCCAAAAAAACCAAATCACAAATATTAATCTACGTTTCGGTGGCAAGTCGGCCACCGTTATCAAGATAGAAACTAAAACAAAAAATTAAACTAAATTTTAAAAAAATTTAGGTCTGAAAACTTGGGAAATTCTGAAAGCTTTTTAAACTTTTAATGACGCTTTGTCATAAGTTACAATAGGTTATTGGGCTGGTGTATGTATAGTATTTAAAAAGACCAGAAAGGTGGGTGGTATGGTGTGTTCATTGATTTTAAGTTTACCTGAATTTACTTCAGCATCAAGCATAGGTAACCATGTATTATTTAAATTAACAGATATTGATGCTACACATCTGTCTTTATTTAATAAAATAAACGCACTTTCCTTTATTTTACGTTTTTTTGAACAAGTTTCCTTTGCTAAAATGTTACAAGCATTCCAGTTTATTATGTGGTTATTATCAAATGCGTTTTGACAGATTTTTGATTTGTGGAATTCTGTGTTTCTAATATATGTTCTATGTTCTTTTATGCGTTTGGCTAATGGTCTGGAAGTTTTACCTATATAAAATTTATTACATTCACAAAGTATCTTATAAATGACATTTTTTTTTGTTTTCGTTTATATTGTATGGTTTTGTTTTTGTTACTTGGGATCTAATGGTGTTTTGTGTTTTAAAGATAGTGCGAATATTAAATTTGTTACCTATTCGTTGAATTTTATTTGATAAGCCAGGAATATATGGTAAAAATAGATTTGAAACAACGAATAGGTAACAAATTTAATATTTTCACTATCTTTAAAACACAAAACACCATTAGATCCCAAGTAACAAAAACAAAACCATACAATATAAACGAAAACAAAAAAAAATGTCATTAATAAGATCCCTTCTGAATGTTTTATATAGGTGAAACTTCCAGACCATTAGCCAAACGCATAAAAGAACATAGAACATATATTAGAAACACAGAATTCCAAAATTCAAAAATCTGTCAACACGTATTTGAAAATAACCACATAATTAACTGGAATGCTTTTAGCATTTTAGCAAAGGAAACTTGTTCAAAAAAAAACGTAAAATAAAGGAAAGTGCATTAATATTATTAAATAAAGACAGATGTGTAGCATCAATATCTGTTAATTTAAATAATACATGGTTATTTATGCTTGATGCTGAAGTAAATTCAGTTAAACTTAAAATCAATTAACACACCATAGCACCTTTCTGGTCTTTTTAAATACAATACATACACCAGTCCAATAACCTATTGTCACTTATGACAAAACGTCATAAAAAGTTTAAAAAACTTTCAGAATTTCCTAAGTTTTCAGACCTAAAATTTCTTAAAATTTAGTTTAATTTTTTGTTTTTGTTTCTATGTTGATAACGGTGGCCGACTTGCCACCGAAACGTAGATTAATATTTCTGATTTTGTTTATTTTTTGGGTTTTTTGAGGGGTTTTCTTCTTTTTTGTTGCAGGCGATCTGCAAGTTCATTGGGATCAATAGGGCTGGACCGGGTCAGCCCGCATACTCCGGGATCCGGACCAAGAGGGTCCAATTTTCCAAAAAGTAGAAAGGCGAGTAACCCAAATAAAACAGAGAATTTTTTTATTAATTGTTTTGATTCCTGCCATAATGACATTTTTACTAATAAAGAATCAAACATTTTTTTATTTTTTAGATGACCAGAAGAGAGGAAATTGTGACAATAAGGACACTCTCTTTTTTCTCCTCTACTTTAACAGCGTGTTACTGTGTAAAATTCGCTTTTTTCTTTTTAAATTTTTTGTGAACTCTAACAATATAAATAGATAAATGATAAAAAAAATGGATAGCAAAAATATATATTTTTTTATCGATCGTCATAAACGCCTAAAATTCGGGCTTCTAGAGTAGAATACCCCCTTAAGAAAGACTTATTATCAGCCAAACTGTAAAACTTTATTGGTTTCCAGTAGTGAAATGATGGGAGTTCCCCCTCCTCCCTTATATAGCACGGTTTAATTTTAAGTTTATTTTTAACATTAATCTCATCTCCTTACAAGCACACACTCTTTGCCATTATTGCTATTTTTTACACAACTTTAAAAAAATAGCACAATCCATGCGCAAGTAAACACTCATATAAAAAGAAAAATTGGCCATAGCCTAAAGGAATTACAATGCCTTGTTTGTGGTAAAGACTTATATCAAGTAATAAGTCGAGGAACACTGGAAATATTGTTGAAAAGTCTAATGAAAATTTGCTAAAAATTGTGTTATAAATTTATAACTATGCTTTATATTTATTTAAATTATTTTATAATTTTATAACCATGTTTTAAATTTATTTTGGTCTAACATGTCTTTTATATTTGTATAAAAAAAAATAAGACATAAGAGTACTTTAATAAACTTTTACAAACTTACCCAGGAGGATCTCTCATCATTTCACTACTGTTTCCCCTATTAAAAGAACATTATACCATTTTTTTTTAAATAAAACAACTTATGTAGCAATTATTCTTAAAATAGCTAAATTATTTGTTTTTATATGGGGCTTGCTGCTATTTTAATTTTATTGTTATAAAACGATTCAAGATATTATACTTCTCTATGGTGAATACCCATACAACTAAATTGGAAATAGAAATATGATATACTTTACTCTCGGGAGTGCCCTCACATATTTTTTATTTTTTTTTTAATAAAATATCATGTTTTTTTAGTTTAAAAATATTTAATTGCAAAGAACAAGTGTGTAATAGATAGAATTAAGTGCGTAACATTGGATGTGATATACTTATGATGCCGCATATGAGTGATTTTAATAATTGTAGCAACAGTTTTATTACTTCTTCTTTAGGCTATAAAATGCATTTCCATAGGTAAACCAATATTTGAAGATCTGAAATAAAAAAAACACACATAAATTACACTTAAAAAATTATAAATAGTGTAAATATAGTTTTTGAAAAATATCTTGTAATATTATAAAAATGTATGTCACGGAAAGAAATTTTTATAAAAGTTTAATCACTCATTTGATGATTAGTCTGAAAAACACACTTCAAAAATATTTTACCCTAACGTGTCTTTAAATATTTTCGGGCAAGTGTTTGTTCTTTTAAAACTTATAACAGTAAAGTCTGTATTGTCAAAATGACGCCTAAAATCTTAGCAACACTTAAGTTGATGGCCGACTTTCTTCTTTGAGGATTTTTAAAGATAAATAAATATTATTTTAAACTGTGAATGGCGAAATTACTTGAAAATATAAAAATTAATTACTATGATAAAAATCTAATTTTAAAAATAATGCAAGAAAAGTTAGTAGAAAAGAAATACATTTGTTAGGTGTAAAGAGCTCTTTTTCTTCTTGTATCTTTAATTTTTAATTAATTTATAGGTATTTGCTTCTTTTATTTTTCAATATTTTGTCCTTTTATTGTTTTCTTTCTTTTATTGTAAATTACTACTTAGTGCTTGTTATCAAAGTCGAAAAATTAATTAATATAATTTGTTTTGCAGAAGCTACTTTAAAAACTAAGAAAACTCTAATTTTTCTAAATGTTTCAAATAGAAGAAACGTTTGCTTCAAATAATAAATGTCAAAAAAATGAAAAGGATTGGGTTAAATGAGTGTGTTCGCTAAGAGGGTAGTGAAATAAAATTTAACTATATTTTGTGCCTCAATTTAGCGTACAAAAATGTAATACATTATAGTAAATAGATCGTCTTTTAACGCCCTCTTAATGTAACATCAAAATTAAACACCGTTTATTTTAAACGTTATGATGTAAATATTTGTTATCACAGTTTTTTAACTCAGTGTACGTTGATCCAAGTTATAAATAAAATATTTTCGGGCACTTGATGTTAATATTCCTTAATTAAAAAACAAATACTCTTTTTTAATCTAACTCCTCTAATAATTTTACTTTTAATATCATTGTTAAAGGCGAAAGATTTTTAAAGGGCACATTATATTTTATTATATTATGAAAACATTACGTAAATAAAAGGTGAATCATACTTTGTTTATTTATTAAAATTTTTCCTAGAAAAATTTTTCGGCAACATAACAATGTATTGATGATAGGCTACTTTATCAATAGCATTTGAATTTTTAAAAATAAAATATTTATTTAACAGTTAACAAAGTTGTAATTCTGACATAAGACCTACCCCTATGGAATAGACATAATTAAGAGCCACATCCTGAAAAAAATACCATTTAGTATACTTATCCAGAAATAAAAGAATTTGAAGATACTGCTTTTTGTCTTCTTCATTCCACATATACCAAGGAAGGTCACAGAAACTATTGTAGATGTTTTGCCACTAAAATATAAAAAAGTATTTTTACAAATTGAAGGTTTTTTTTTAAAAAAACAATCCATGCCATTTTTTAAAATTTTGGTGCTGTTGGCCTCATCCTATGTAAAAAATCACGTTGTCATATCCTGATTAACTATTGAAGCAAGAACTACCACGACCAACTAAATAATGTGATTTGAATATCACTTAGTTTCTAAGGGCCAGAGCTGTTTTGTAGCCTTTTAAAGTCCACGACGTTTTATTGTGTTTTTATATAATTTGAACAGCTAATTTTAAATTTTTAGCTTTTTTATGCGTTACAAGTGACGAAAATTTTTATAAATAATTTAATTATTCAAAACGCCATAGAAAACAATCTATAACAAGTATCAATGTTAAGCAACCGCAATCGATTTTTAAACTTATTAGAAACAATCTAGTTTAAGTTTATTAAAACAGAATAACTTAAACTAGAGAATTTGCAAATTTAGTTAAAAAGAATATTGTAAAATTATGGCATTTTAGAGATTTTTTAATTTTAACTCGGCTATATTTCAAATAAAATAACTTTATAAAGCTTAAAAAATAACCAATTTTAAAGCGAAACCATAAAAAAATGGCATTTATGACAGTTATAACAATTTATTTTTATTATTATTTTTTTTTTTTCATTAAAAAGCATATAATTTATTTATAGATTTTTTAAGCGACTAAATCGTCAAATTATAACAAGGCAAGTTACATATTGTTATTCTATGATTAGAGGCAAACAATTTGACATATATAAGTGTATCTAAATGTATTATGTAGTGTGATACAGCAGTTTTAAAATGCAGGCGTCGCTACTCGCCGAACGTCTGAGACCATAACAATAAGAATGCGCTGGGCCAATTCATGGTACGATTAGATTTTTTATATAAATGAAAACATTTTACTCTTATTTTAATTCCTTAATTTATTATTTGTATATTAATGGTTGTACAATAACAATTTAAATATTTTATGAATTTAATTAAACAATAATTATATAATGTTCTAAAATTATTAATAATAATAATGTAAAATGAAACAACCATAAATGTACAGGGTTTTTATTTATATTTTATCTGCCACTTAAACGATGTCTTAAAAAAATAGGAAATACCTTCTTATAAAAAAGTTTCTTATTTTTTCATCTATTATCTTTTGAGCATAACGAGAGAAACAAATGAATTTTAAAAACTAAGTAAAAATAAATAGATAATTTTTTTAATGGAACATTTTGTATATTTGTATTTATAATGAAAGGTCCATTCATCCCCTTTAGATATTTATATGGTTTGCTGGCATTTCGTTTAGCCGTTTTGAAAATATTTAAGCTTCTAATTAAAAATTTAGTTAATTGTAAAAATCAACATTGTCTTGAAAAATAAATAATTAATTATGAACTTAAGAAATCTAAAATAATTACAAATTTTCAAAATAACTTTTACCACCATCTCCAACTTACGATTGATCGCGTTGAAAACAACGGACCGGTTCCTAATAAATTACATAATTTCATTTTCAATTGTTTCTCTTGGGATGTTTATATTTTCTGGCCTTTCATAGAAATTTCATTTTTTAAGTTACTCCACAAAAATAGATCCAGAATGTTTAAATCTATTTTAAATGGGACATTTTATTACTTCTATTCAGGGTGTGTTACAAAATAAAATAAAATAAAGTCAAATTCTAATACATTTTTATATTTCCCAAGCGGAGAAATTATTAAATGACATCTGCAAAACTTCCTGAAAAATAACAATAAGATATTTCATTTATAAGTTGCTTAAAGTTATCTCAAGAATCACATTTTAAAACCTTAGGAAAATCTAGCATTGCAAGTTTTGAAAAACAGTTCGAAAAAATGTTCAATTTAAGGGTGATTTCATATTAAGCTCAGAAATAACAAATTTAAAGAATATTTACCAAAAACTAATTTGGCCAAGACTTACAGTACTTCAGAGTAAGGCTAAAACTATATTTTGCGGCTTGGAATCTGTACTAAAATCTTAAACGCTTGATTCATCATCTGGATTATGTGTTATCATTCGTATCGTAGTTACTATTTGTTAATATAAAAACTTAAGATGGTTCGAATTTGTTATCCGATAAATAAAAATCGATTTCCTGGATTACTTAACAAGGATCAGGATCCGTAATCGATTTCTTTTTTTGAAGGATCCGTCCCCGCTATTTGGTTCAGACATAAGAACAGCATTTCAAGCAGGGACTAAATTGAGATACATTTATAATTTTTTTGTAGTTGCTGTTGCTTTGGATACGGGGTGTTAATGCTAGTAAAGGTCAAGCTTTTTTTAGCGTCCTTTTTGGTTTCTCATAAGTAAGAGATGAGCATTGGTCGACTGTGTTTGCAACAACAAAAATAATTGGGATTGTGCTTATCTTTTACGTAATAAATTGAATAATATTTTTGTGCATCAGTTCAGTATTAAATGGAGATCCTGCGTATCTGTACTACCTTGAGTTGTTTATTAAATCAATATTAAAGACAGGCCTAAAAAACTAAATATTGATATCAAGGGTCCTATCATAAGAAAGACAATTATATAAATCATCGTGAAAGAAGATCGCTTTGCGTAAAGAAAAAGTAGAGTCAGAGCCAATACTGACTTTTGAGGAAAGCTAGAAGAGTGGCCATGCTCCATAATGAAAAAACGTTGATTTAAGAAGCTATAGCTTGAAACCTGATCAAAAGCCTTGACTTTGTATTGTCATCTTTGCTAATAGGAATAATATTTAAGCATTACAGAAATAATATATTTATTTTTTTCTTTTATTAGCACTAAAAAGAAAGGAAAAGTATTTGTTAAATACCTCATTTTCATAATTCACTCCCACTGTGGACGCAAATAGTGTATAAGCATAACAAGCCGATATATATATTGTGGCAATATATATGGAGATACCATCCTTAAACAAAAAATATATATTAAAAGACTAAGTCATTATTTCTTTCAAAACTGCAGATTAATAAAAAAATCGTTTTACAGCGATCCGTTCTTTATGCGTATTACTAATTTATACAAAATAAGGCATTATTATTATTTCATGATTTTATATTATTAAACAATTATAGTATAGGACACTTAAAATACGTAAAACCAATATTGTGGCTAACTTTTAAACTTGTCATTTAAATAACAGTTAATAAACCACCTGTTAAGTTGGTTGTCTAAAATGAAAACACATCCCAAAAAATTATGAAGAAAAGTTATGATTTTCACAATTTATTAGCAAAACGATAGCCAAGAAAAAATTGTAATTAACTAGGAAATTAAATGCCCTACAGTCCAAGTTAGCTCTAGGACTACATCACCGCATCTTAGAGGGTGACAGCCCAGCCAAGCTGCGGGAATAGTGGGTGGGTTTCTCGGGGCTGGCATTCTTAACATGTTGTAAGCTCCACGACATGGGGGGGCTGTCATCGTCGAGAAAGCAAACAGTGTCTTGCAGCTGCCCAAGCCAAGGTGGAACAGCATAAGCCGAGGGCTGCGTGACTAAGGGGGTGCTTAGCCATTATTATGCGAACTCCGGGAACCTGGCGCCACCTGGTTTGAACTAGCCTTCCCCTGGCATGCGGGGCTCTACCAGGGGCGATCGGTTATTTCTCCTGCGACTCGTGGGTCATGGTCACCTTAAAAATAAAAATACCAACAACCCTAACTCTGAGGCTGGACGAGTACGCCCAACTCAAGAGAAAACTAACAAGCCCGGCGGTAAAAATCGTAGCAGGGGCAAAATAATCTTTGGTGCGGAGGCGAAACGGAGACGGAAGGCCCGTGAGGCGTTGGAACGTGCAGCCAATGCGGCAGCCACCGACGCTGAACGGCCTCCCTCCTCAGAGTCGACCGCACGACCTTTGTCCACAGGCCGTGGCCACAGTTACTCCTCCAAAAGAGGCTTGGAAAGCGTCTCGCCTATGGATAAGGAACCAGCTGGAGAAACTGGAGGCGTCGAGACACATGATGGTCATCGCCGCTTCCCCGGAAACCACTGTCGAGCCGAAAACTGTGGCGTCCGACAGCACATCCAGGAGGACTGACGTCGGGCCGCCCGTTACGGCGGCTACTGACGACCTTTTGGATATGGAGCTCTGGTCATCCTCCAGTGACACCGTTGATGGTCTCCCCCAAGGCAGTGTTTACGCTCCTTGTGGAGGAGACAAAAAACAAATAAGCTGCTTCGCTTCAATGGGGAAAATAAAAGCAGCAACTAAAGTAAGCTTAATTTAATGTAACCTGCAGCCTCGGCAACACTTTGCCGCCGCTTGGATGAGCTGCAGGATACAATAGCCCTAATCCAGGAACCCTGGCTAAGACAAACCAAAATAATAGGTTTAAGTACACTATCTGGTGGAACTTTTATTTTTTTTAGCAATGATCACCCTAGGACAACGATCTACGTCCCTGGGACATTCAGAGCACACCCACTGTCACATCCACAACTGCAGTCAAACTGGAGTATGTCGTGGATGGGCAAACCAAAGCAGTGGTCCTAGCATCAGCGTACCTCCTACTGGACGCAGTTGTTCCACCACCCAGTCAGGAAATGGAGGCCCTGCTAAAGCACTGCCAAACTCAAAATATGGAGCTGGTGATTGGATGTGACTCGCACACCACATCAACTGGGGCAGTCAGGACACTAACCCCAGAGGTATATGATTTTATCATAGGTTGTAATCTCAGTATTTTAAACCGAGAAACTACACGTACATTTGTAAACTCTCGGAGTCAAACTCTAATAGATATAACGCAAAGTACAGCCAATATGTCCAACGTAATCCGAAAATGGCAGGTATCTGACGAAATCTTAATGTCAGACCACCGCTGGATAACTTTCGAAATAGATTCAGCTTTTTCAACTACAAGGCTATCGCGCGACTCCAGGAAGACCGACAAGGCATTTTATATGCCTCGGTTAGAAGGAGCTCTGCGAAACATCGAGGTCAAAACACCCAACAATAATGGCGAACTGAGGAGCTACGTTACGGCTATCAATGACGCTATTGTTGAAACATACAAAAGCGCCTGTCCCCTGATGTACCATGATAATGGCGGCACTTCTAGTTGGTGGTGCCAAGAATTGGAACACCTTAGGACAGTAGCTAGGAGAGCTTTTAATAAAGCTAAAACTTCGAATCTGGACGAGGACTGGGACCAATATGGGGTCCATCTCAGAGAATATAAAAAAGTCGTCAGACAAAAACAGAGAGCAGCCTAGAGAGCTTAATGCAAGGAGATACAAGACTACTCTAATACAGCTAGGCTACAAAAGGCTTTCAACAAACAGCCATACCGGGAAGTAGGCAGACTCATGAAGGAGGATGGCACACATACAGCCAACCTCCAAGAGAGTATTGAGTTTTTAATGGCTACCGCACTTTCCCGATTCCACTACCGCAGTACCAGCGGACTGGACAGAGGAGGAACACAAACCTCCGACGAGGACTGGCAGGTTGCCAGACAGATAGTCAATAAGGACAAAACAGGGTGGGCAATTTCCGGCTTTTCCCCCTTCAAATTTCCAGGCCTTTGACGGCATATGTCCGGCCCTGCTACAGTGGGGACTGGACACACTGATGCCACACCTGGTTGGAATCTTTAGGTCATCCTTGGCCTTGAGATACATTCCAAAGGCATGGAAAGAGGTTAAGTTATCTCTTTACCGAAACCCGGGAGGATGGACTACCTCACCCCCAAATCTTACCGACTAATTAGCCTCTCCTCGTTCATCAGGGATGTAGTGCTCCAAGGCAGACCACTCCACCCAAACCAACATGCATACAACACAGGCAGATCAACTGATACGGCGCTTCACCTAGTGGCGGGTCGTATAGAAAGATCTCTGGACAACAAAGAGTCCACCTTAGGCGTATTCATAGATATAGAAGGCGCGTTTTAGAAAACGACTTTCCCAAAAATACTACATTCGCTTTCTGCCAGGAACACCCCTGAAACAGTTAGCGGATGGATTTTTAATATGCTTTCTAAAAGAAAAATACAAATTAGTGTAGATGATGTCAAGATCCGAGGCAAGGTCACGAAGGGATGCCCACAGGGAGGGGTTCTTTCGCCACTAGTGTGGAACATGGTCCTAGACAGCCTCATCGACCGCCTCAACAAGGAAAATCTCTACACCATAGCATACGCAGATGACTTGGTCATACTGTTCACAGAGAAATTCAAGAGCGTACTCTGCGAAAGAATGCAGACTGCCCTCAGGATAATAGAATGATGGTGTGCTGATCACGCGCTATCCATCAATCCAAAAAAGACAGAAATGGTTCTCTTCACAAGGAAAAGAAGAATGGTGAACTTTAACGCTCCTAGACTCCTAAACACACACTAAGCTTTGCTACGGAGGTAAAATACCTTGGGGTAACCTTTGATAGTAAGCTAACATGGAACTCCCACTTGGAGAAATGAATCAAGAAAGCATACATTTCTTATGAGCAGTGTCGCCGGACCATAGGCAGATCCCGGGGACTGTCACCTAGAGTCACCCTGTGGATCTATACGGCCATCATAAGACCCATGCTACCCTACGGTGCTGTTGTCTGGGGGCAAAAAGCCCAGTAGACGACAGTTATCCGAAAGCTAGACCATGTACAGAGAATGGCTTGTCTCAATACCACCGGAGCCATGAGAACAACACCAACTAGGGCCATGGGGGTAATCCTAAACCTCACACCTCTTGACATATTCGTCAAGGAGGTTGTTTTGATGGTTATGTTGCGCCTCCGGACTGTTGGTATAATACCCGACGTGGGAGTTGGCGCACAGAGGGGTCGTTTGTGGAGTGAGTGCTGCAGGCGAGAGTGGACTATTGCGCTATGTTTTGTTTTTAACAAACCCTACAAAATTGACGTCAAAGGAGAATCAAACACAAACGTGGCAGGTATAATTAATATCTACATAGACGGTTCGAAAACAAAAGAAGGTACTGGATGTGGAATTTATTCTAGATCTCTTAACTTAAACATCAAATAGGCTATGGCTGAGTTGGCCAGCGTGCTCCAAACTGAGCTCACAGGCATAACCATAGCTGCAAAAGAAATAAGCAGTAGAAACATTACTGGTAAAGTCGTGCTTATCCATACGGATTGCAGACAGACACTACTAGCCGTAAGGAGGCCACGCTTCACCTCGGGTCTGGTACTAGAATGTTACCGTGTCCTTGTGGACGCTTTCAGCATGAATGTGGTCAGTTTCTGTTGGACCAAAGGACACGCGCACTCCCAAGGCAACCGCATCGCTGACTCGTTGGCCAGGAAGGCTGCCGGGACAAAACCTTTTTAACCCGAACCTTTTGTAGGTCTGATAGGGTCTACGATGAGGGACCTAATTAAAAAACACTCTCATCAGCAGTTTACAACACGATGGGATGAAACAGTAAACTGTAACTTTTCCAGGGAGTTATTGAACTATCCTGACAGAGAAACACCTAAACAATACTTGGCAAAGCCTAGGACGAGCCTTCGTCTAATCACGGGCATTCTTACTGGACATTGTCAACTAGGGAAACACCTCTTTAGAATGGGTATAAATGACACACCTCTGTGTAGAGGTTGTGAACAGGAAGACGAGACGGTGGAGCACATCCTTTGTGACTGCCCTGCACTCTCGTGCAAGTGAAGATCCATGCTGGGCGAGTATTGGCTTTCTTTGACCGACGTTCTCACCTACTTTAAATCAGTAGGATGGGCAGCGTACTGAGTGAGAAGTCCCCTTTAGTAGGTAGCACAACGGGCCTACTGAAGCCTAGGTGCAGTGATGCTTATCACCCTTCGCACTTTCAGATACAGATAGGGAATTAAATAACGACTAATGATATTAATCTTTAAGGCACCTGCAAGGCTAGCTCTTAAATAACCTTGGTAATTAATCGCCATTATTACCACCCTTAATTGTTAAATAGCTATTAATGAATAATAATGTATTTACGTGTACTTACATTTATAAAAAGCCATATTAAGGATAGCGTATAGATAAGACTTATCAGGATAAAATAAAATGCAAATCTTCTTAGGATTGTGCTATGATTTAAAAATATCCTACAAACAAAATAATAATATAAAAAGTGATTAAGTTATAATGTAATATTATTTCTAATTTTTCCCTATTATGTCTTTAATTAAAATTAAATGTAAAAAATAACAAATAAAGGATAATTTGTAAATAGCTCGTTAAAGGTAATATTACTTTTCCTATAAAGTAATAAGGAAAAGTCGAACTATTTCCCAAACAATTTGCTGCCAAAGCGACCCTTGATCCTACTGTTAATCTTCCTCTTCGAACAGTTGTCGCTGTTCTTTATAAAATATCCGATATTATTTTCCTACTCCTTATACCAAACAAAATCGTCTGGGCTGGATGGCATTCCAGCCGTTGTATTAAAAAAAAAATTGCTCCCGAGTGAGAGAGAACTCATCCTGAGTCGCCTCTTTTGGATCTCTTATATCACGGGAATTTTTCTGAAGAAAGGATCCAAAACTCTCTCTTTAACTGTAGTCTTATATCTCTTTTTTCAGAGTTGTTTGTAAGGTAAAGAAAAAATTCATTACTTATATTGTTGGAAAACACAATTTTTTAAGACAGACAATACGCACTACGCAACAAAAGATCCACAGCATATCTTTTTTCCTTTGTCTTGAACAACGAGGTCAAATCTCTTGAGTTTTTTGGTGAATGCCATATCGTTGCTTTTGACATATACAAGGCTTTGGCCAGGTCGGACATGACCCGCTTCTTAAGAAACTTCTTTTCTGCAGTCTTTTACCCAAGATTTGTTCTTGGCTTTTTAATTTTCTCTGTAACCGACATATATCAGTAATTATTATAAATAGTCGCTCTTCCAGATTTCATCAAATTAAAGCTGCGGTGCCTCAGGACACAGTAGTGGCACCAACTTTGTTGTTTACTTCACATTAACTATCTTCTTTTTTCCACCAAAATTTCAATTTCATATTGTTGCTGACAATAGTACTTTTTATTCCTTTTGAGATGGGCAAATTATTCACGGGTTTGCTGAAAAGATCGGCATATTTAGAGCTTGAGTGATTGCTCGTCTCCTGTCTTTAACGGTTAACGAAAATGGCCGGTCCCCGTACTTTAGGCTAATTAGTTTATTTCTTTTTAAATATTAAAAAAAGTTATTATTCCAAGATAAATAGCGTATAGATAAAAAAATGATAAAGTAAAAATACATTTTAAACCAGAAGCTGCCCTGGTTCTGGTTATTGTTAAGACTCTTATTAAACCATTGGCAAAACTGCTCCCTCTTTGGAAAATCTGGTGGTAGGAGTTCTTGCAATACTGTGACCATATATGGATGCATTTCCAATTCTTTGGTTAGTGCTTTATATCAAGTACTCACAGACATTCCTAAAAAATGTATGGCACTGGTAACATAAATTTTAATTTTTATTTAAAGTAGTATCCTTACCGCTGAGTAGACAACTCCACCGATTTGTTAGGACTGTGCTCCATTTGGGCACGTATATCAAAAACAGGTTCTTGATATACGTGCCTCTTCTTATCTTTTTCTTCTTCCCTGGGAGCCGCCATAAGTAACTACCGTAGGCAGCGCAGCCTAATGGTCTTTTTGTGCCTAATCTCCCAATGTCTTTTATATCAATTCTCCCATTAGTCTTGTTTCTTCTACAAGTCTGTATAACCCCGAGCCCGGTTGGTTGATATATTCCTGTGGGCTCATATCCGGTTGCCCAAATAATGCCTGTCTTTTGTGATTCAATGCTTTACATTCGCACAGGATATGGTAGGCTGTTTCTTCCCCCTCGTCGCACATTTTGCATTGTATGAGCCTATCTTGTGTAGGTGTCCTCTTAGGTTATCATGCCTCTGTTAGCAACCCTACTGTTCTGCGAAGTCTTTTCCTATTTTGTCTGAGTAGTTCTTCCTTCGTTCTTTTGGATGAGCCTCTTATGAAGCTTTTTCCATGTCTTATTCTACTGAGGTTTCCCCAGTATTCTTCGTGTTTGTTTCAGATCCATTCCCTGGTTTGCCCTCGTGCTGTGGTTTTGGTCACTCCAAGGGCAGGTTCTGGCCCAAAGTATGGGTGTGGATGATCCCTGTCTCGCTAGCCCATCCGCTTTTTCATTGCCTTCTATCCGAACGTCCTGGTACCCACAAGAGAGTTACTCTGTTGCGTTCTCCCAGGACTTTCAGTTCTTTTTGGCATTCCCATGTCAGCTTGGACGTTACCTTGGGGTTTACTAGTGCCCCTAGTGACGTTTGGCTGTCTGTTATTATGCAGATCCGCTTGTTTTTATAAGACCTCCTGTTATTTTCTTTTGCACAGTGCAGTAAAGCATATATTTCCGTTTAAAATACAGAACTGTTTGTTCCTAGTGGAATGGAGAATTGTGAATTCCTTATTTTAATGTACACGCCCGCTCTAGTTCCCTGCTCGGCTTTGGAGCCATCCGTATACCAGATAATGTCTCCAACTGTGCCGGGGAGATCGGGTTGCTGCCACTCACTTCGATCTGGAATTTTTACCACAAAGTTTTTGTTGAATGAGTATTGGGGAATCATCTGATTTATTCTCTTATCCAGGATGTTGCCGCCAACCTGACTTTTTATGATGTTGTGTCCCAAATCAGCCTAGACACCAGTTGGTTTCTGTTGCAGTCGGAAGTAGCTCATTCTTGCGTTACCATCACTATAAGGTTAAGTGGAAGGTCTAAGAGACACTCCATGGGTGCTGTTGGGATATACGTGCTTACATGGTAGGCCTTCCAGTGGACTTTCGCTTACAAATGCAATTCTTGCATTCAAAGCAATTGATTAGCACGTCTGTGATGGAAAAATGTTTCGTAATCAAGAAGATTGTCAGCAAACCTTTTGCCAAACTGGTCCATGCAACTTTGGAGAGAATATGACTAATGGCCATCCTTATTACAAGTTGCACCTTTAAAATATGCCCGAATTATAAACGCATCTTACTCCGCAGTCCACAATTTAAACATTTCATCCTATGCTTCCCCTGAAAACTCCTTTCTCTTACCTAATTTAAAAGGTCCCGATCTTTCTACTTTGTTCGTTTCTTCATCCCTACAGTGTCCCGACTTGGGGACTTACTCCTTAAAAAAGTTTTCCAATGTCTTCCTAATCACTAAAGATTTAAGTCTTCCCCCCCCCTCAACATAATAACCTACTTTTTTCCTCACTTAAGGCACCCACGTTAGTACCTGGGCCTTAAATATATAGTTTATCCAAGCTAACAATTTTGTGTTGGCTTACATGTTCAAAAACAAAAATTACTAGACAACGTCAAAATCAGCTGATTGGCGTAAATCACCCAGTAATGGATTAACGGCGTTTTAATTTTTGTATTAATTTTTCTTTTGTGTTTGGGTGTATTATTTTGTGTTTTAAAGTAATTAGTGAGATTAAAGATTACTCTGCAGCGTTTTTAGTTTTTTTTGTGTGGACTATTTGACATTTTTATATTTAATAATTTATTTTATTTTGGACTAAGTTTTTATTTTTATTGGTTTTAAGAAAAAACCACTAGAATAACATTTGTCAAAGTCAAAATATATATAAAATTTTTACTCTCTTTTAAATAACTTTATACAGATTTTATAACAAACAGTTAAAGAAACCCTTATCCAAAACCAAATTTTTGGAATTTTTATTTAACAAAAATTAATGAAGCTCAAACCCAAGATCGCCAAATTTTGATTTTATGAAGAAAATAAAATTTTACATATGTCAAGCAAATATCAAAATTTTAAAATTTTTGAAATTATAGGAGATGTAAATTGTTTATTTAGAGCAGTAAGTCTTTTTTTATATAAAACACAAGAAAAACATGCTGAAGTTCGAAGTAAGACCTCAAAATTTATTTTAAATGAATGGGAAAAACTTAAAAACTATATTTTGGATGAGAATATATCAAAAGATGAGTATTACAAGAAAATTAATGCTCCAGGTACTTATGGAACGGCTCTAGAATGTTTTGCCTTATCTGAAATTTACAAAATTAATTTTAACGTATTTACATTTGTTGAAAACCTACCCCTAAGCCAGATTTTAAGCAAGAAAGCTATGGCTTTATCGGATTGTTTGAAGAAACATACATCAACTATTAATCTACTTTTTCGCGGAAACCCTAATAACGGACATTATGATTTCATTCAGAAATATAATTTAGATAATGATGAACAAAAAACATCTTGTTCGATATGTCAAAAATCGTTCAAGAATATCAATGGCCTTAAAATTCATAATGTAAAAATGCATCTAAAAACCAACGTAAAGAAGAATTTGGAGAACTCAAAATCTAAAAATAACATGTCTGATGTAATAAATGTAACGTTCGAAAAATTCAATGAAGTATCCACCAATCAAATTGAAAATAAAACCCCCGAAAATTTGATTAATCAAAATCCAAGTTTAAATGGTGAATTTTTAATCAAAGTATTCGCTGAATTAAAATCATCAACTCCCATTGTAAAAATCATTCCAAAAGGAGCCAGACCATCAATTTCTGATGAACTTTCATTTCTTCTTGAAAAATGTGTATCAAAAAATGACTTTCATTCTTGGATTTCATTATTTCTTTTCCCATACGCTGTTTTAGCAATACCTGTCAACTCAAAACATAATAGAAAATCTTCTTTAACAACATTGATAAAAAACAATTTAAAATCCTGGTTGAAAAATAAGTTTTTACAAACAAATGATCTTCTTGAATTATATATAAAAATATCAGTAACATCTAAAAAACCATCAAAGATAAAGATTCCAACAAGTTTGATGAGAATAAGTACCTTTCAAAGAAAATCAAAGCCAAAATTGCAGATGGAGATATCAGAAATGCAATCCGAATTCTCGCTTCAGATGATACCATCGCACCTAGAAATGAAGAGACCTTTGAAAAACTGAAAAAGAAACATCCAGTATCCGAACAAGAGAATGATGTCGATTATTCCTTTAAAAATATTGATTTTAATTTTAATTTATCTGAAAATGAAATTAAAAGTGCTATTTCTTCATTTCGTCCTGGGTCTTCTGGTGGTATAGATTCATTAAGACCAAGACATCTTAAGGACTTGGTAAGTGATGAGCATGGTAACCATTCGTTTAAATTACTGTCGTCAATTAAGTCTTTTATAACTCATTTATTTCAAGGTTCAGTTCCAAAAGATATTTGTAATTTTTTTATGGAGCAAACCTATGTGCTTTTAATAAAAAGATGGAGGTATTCGACCAATAGCAGTAGGAATATGTTTTCGACGTTTAGCTTCTAAGGTAATATGCTCTCGTATTTATGAAAAGCTAGGAAACCTTTTTCGCCCATATCAACTTGGCTTTGGAACAAAATGCGGAGCAGAAGCAGCAATACATGCAATACGTCGTTTTCTTCTTTATCCTCACGAATCAGATAAAGTTATTTTAAAAATAGATTATCAAAACGCTTTTAATATGGTTAATAGAAAAACAATTTTATCACGAGTAAGCGAATATCTTCCAGAATTTTTACCATTTATAGCCCAATGTTATGATAATCCGAGTTTACTTTCTTATGGTGATCAACATATTTTTTCTCAAAGAGGTGTCCAACAAGGAGATCCTCTTGGACCAGCTCATTTTAGTTTAGCAATTCATCCACTTATTTTATCATTAAATACAGAAATAAATCTTTGGTATCTAGATGACGGTACACTTGCTGGAAACCCAAAATCGGTTTTAGATAATTTTCATAAAATAATCAAAGGAAGTAAAGATTTGGGTTTAAATTTAAATTTTGATAAGTGTGAATTAACTGTTTTATCTAAAGATCATTCCAATATACTATCAAATTTTTTAAGTGTTGTTCCTAATCTGTCAGTAATTCCCATTTCAAATTTTAATTTATTAGGCAGTGCTTTTTCGTCAAATGAAATTGAATACTCAATTAATAAAAAGATAGAATTTTTAAAATCTCTTAGCACCAAATTAAAATTTATAGACTCACATATTTCCTATTATTTACTAAAATATTCCTTTGCCATACCTCGAATGTCTTATTTGTTAAGATGTTTACCATGTTGGAAATCTCCAGAATTACTTTGTAATTTTGATAATGTATTACAAAGTTTGGTTCAAGACATAACAAATTGTGATATTAAATTAAATTCTTGGTTACAAAGCACTCTTCCAGTAAAATTTGGAGGTCTTGGAATAAGAGGTACATCCACCCTGTCTATTTCTGCCATTTTAGGTTCAATCAATGACGTGTCACGTTTACTTTCCAAAATTTTACCTTCCTATATTCTTGCGACAGTAGATAATGATTTCAGCAATTGTTTTTTAAGATGATTATCTGTTTGCAATCTTCAAAATCAACCACAAGAATTACCAAAAAAACAGAAAGATTTTGACTTTTTAATTTGCCAAGCTCATCACAAATATATTACAAACATGTGCCAGACAAGTGAAGATAAGGCACGTCTACTTGCTCTTCAGGCCCTTGAAAGTAATGCTTGGATTAACGCACTTCCATCTTCGTCCTTGGGAAATTTGTTAGACAACAAAACATTCCATATTTCCATCGCTCTCAGACTTGGTCTGCCTGTGTGTGGAGAGCACACCTGCGTTTGCGGCGAAAATGCTGATATTTATGGCCTACATGGGTTAAGCTGCAAAAAAAGCGCAGGGCGTTCTTCTAGACACAGTCAGATAAATGACATTATCAAAAGAGCTCTGATTTTAGCTGAAAATCCTTCTGTGTTAGAGCCTCTTGGAGTTTGCAGAAGCGATGGAAAACGGGTAGATGGAATGACCTTAATTCCCTGGAAATATGGAAAACAATTACTTTGGGACGCTACTTGCAGCCATACACTTGCAAAATCCTATCTGGACAAAACTTCTAATTTTGTAGGTGGGGCTGCTCGTATTGCCGAGAATAAAAAACATCTAAAATATAAAGAGCTTGAAGAACGCTTTATCTTCATTCCTTTTGCTTTGAAACTTTTGGTCCTTTGGGTGATGAGGCTAAGGGTTTTATTAATGAAATTTGCAAAAAAATACAATGCAAAAAATCTCGAAGTTTCATTATCCAAAGAATTGGTTTAGCTGTGCAACGGGGTAATGCAGCATCGGTACTAGGAATAATCCAGGAAGACCTAGGACTTGATGAAGTTTATAATTTTTAAATATAGA
The DNA here is from genome assembly GCA_019359885.1 of Listronotus oregonensis. Lineage (NCBI taxonomy): Eukaryota > Metazoa > Arthropoda > Insecta > Coleoptera > Curculionidae > Listronotus > Listronotus oregonensis. The sequence goes on from JAHBCN010001972.1 coordinate 76,963, forward strand.
TTAAGTTATTTATTTAATTTTAGAATATTGTTATTCGGTATTTATAACATTATATACTTTGAAAGAATAAAAAAAAGATAAACTAGAATAGATATTTTTTAGTGTATAAATCACAATGATTACTGTATTTCCAGTTTGGAAAAGCTTCGAAACCCACTTCAGAGCTGTGATGAGTCGAAGGTAAGAAAATATAACCTAATTAATATTTTTTGAAAAGTGATGCTATCAGAATAGTGATCTTGCAAAAGGTAAAATATCTCGTTTTAAGAGTATCATATAATCTAAAAATACATCCTCAGATGTGCCAAATATTTTAAGATTTAAATATATTTATGAATGTATTTTATAGGATCGCATAGTGGCAGTTGCTGACAATATAAGAAGCAAAATATGAAATATGTAAGTAACTTAGGCTTAATGGAAAAACCAAATGTGCAACGCATGAGAAGGAAATTTTCAAAAGGTTTAATGGAAAATGAAGATTTAGGAGAAAATAAAAATCTTTGAACGGTGTTTCTCGATGAAACCTGGATCTTCTTGAACAGCTCTTTCCGCAGGTCTTGGCAGGATGACGATGTATATTTTAGTGGAAAGGTAAAACATTCTAATGACTAATTATACGCTAAAAAAATGTACTTTCCTACACTTAAGGAAAAATTGAAGGGCCCATTTTATTTTTAAATCACAGGGTAAAGCACTTTTACAATCCTCTAATAAAATTTTGTTTTGCCTTATAAATTATCACAGTTTTACAAAAAAGCTTCCTCTTGCACACCGACAAGCTGTAGAAGACCTGTTTCTCTTTTAGGAATATTTTTACAGCTTCTGCTCCAAAGCATTAGCTGTCATAATTCCTTCTTTTGTATATCCCAATTAGAGCAAATTAAAAGTCTACTCAGATGCATCCCTTTATTGTCCACTTCATATTTCCCACTTTTTCCGCACCGTCATCTCTAGAGTTTCGAGACTACGAAATCTTATCAGTAATTTACATCTGACTTCACTCTAGACACTCGTAGTATGTGAACACTTAGACTTTAAGCATAAGGGGTAGCCTGAGAAAAATACACATATATGACAGATTCGGTAGATACCTTAGTTAGGGTCTCTTTCATACATAGGACATATGATTAAACCTGTAGCTCTTAGACTACATTAAACTACAGAACACACTTGCTGCACTCTTATGAAACATTAAAGTATATTTAACTAAAAAACTAATGAAATACTTATATTTTCCCTAGGTACATTATTCTACATGCTGGTTCAGAAAAAGGATTTGTTGATGGTGCCAGTAGAAGTTTTAAATCTAAAACAAAAACAGAAGGTTTCCATGGCGAGAGAAAAGCTGAAAATTTTGAAAGGTGGGTTAGAGATAATCTACTACTTAATTTGAAAAGGCTTTCATTAGTCATTTTAGGTAATGCCAGCTACCATAGTAGGTTGTTAGAAAACTGGCCATATAGTGGCGGGAAGAAAGAAAATATGGTTGAATGGTTAAAAAACCGAAATATTCCTTTTGCAAAATGGTTTTTGTGGTGCTTGATTCAGCGCCTACCAAAGTCTTCCAAATCTTATGTCGTCGATGCTCTTATTCAGGAGGGTGATCATCAAGTGCTGCGCTTGCATCCACATCATTGTGAATTCAATGCTATTGAAATGGTATATGTTTAAAAATAATAAGACATTCCCTATTTTATGGGACCCACATTATTAGTATATTAATAAGGTAAATGGTAATAAAAATCATTTACAAGTTATCTTATTTTTACTTTTTAGCTTTTCTTTATTAAACTACCTTACTGCTTTTAATAAATAAACTAAATATTAAATGACTATTTCATTTAAACACATTACATCAATGGGCACAGTAGTTGCCAACATGCTTGAACTCACAAGCATCCATTTACAGTCCAGCTGCTAAAACGCCAAACCTACCACTTTGTCTGCTCTCTTATCTTAAAAGTATCCAGACTAGTATCTGCTGCGTGCAGATTGCATACATTTTTCTTTCATCATTACATACGTTTGCTTTTTTCATAAAAACCCCTGGTGGACACTGCCACTTCTAAAGCCTTAAACACGACCTTCCAACGTTTTTGATAAATTTATTTTATAAAATATAAGCGTCTTATTGTGTTAATAATACTCTGAATAAATAAATGATTATTACTGTTTTGTTTTATTTATTTTAACATTTAATATAGAAAGCAGCTAATGAAGTTATATCAGATGAAATAAATCGACTTATCTTTAGGCATCTTTAAAAAATTGTAAATTTTCATAATAAGGGATATCGAACCATCCCTTATAGTGAGATATTTCATCAGGATATTTCAATTCAACTGTAAAGAGTTTGCCTGCAAATATAACAAAACATAACAGGTCTGTTTGATATTCAGAAATAGTGTACACTATTTTACATTTTTTTTACGTACCTACGCGCTCTAATTGAAGGTGTATTTAAAGACTAAGTGTGTACAAAAAGTGTAAAATAGTGTAAACTATTTCTAAATAACACAATAAATAACTATTAATCTGCACTAGATGGGCGAAAATGATAATTTTTAATAAAATATTATGGCCAAACATCAAGCTTTCACAATTTATGCAAATATATGAACAGCAAGAAAAAAATACTGAAGAATTTAGTTATTGTTATCTAATAACAATTTTTTTAAGATATTAAAATTTTGAAACTCCCTTCCCTCAGTACGGTCCTGACTAAAATTCTTATATCAGCCAACTGAAAAACAAAATTTACTAATATGTAGGGATATTCGCATTGCCAACCTAAAAATGTTAGCTTGGACAAACTATACCTAAATTATTGATAAAAAAATTAATAAAATGAAAAAGCTTACAACTTAATTTTTCGTTCATTTAATATCATGATTTGTAATTTGTTTTTAATGTACTTCTGAGTATACCATATGGGAAATAACTTCACTTTTGAATAGTATTCGACTTTTATTTTTATTATTGTTTTATTTAACTTATTGACTTGTTCTCCAAGCAAATATACCATTATTGTAACATATGCGATATTAGATATTGAGAAACTAAGTAAGAACATTAATAAATATTCTGCAAATAAGTACATGGTTTGTACTAATGGCATATCTAGTTCTGAAAGTGAATAAAATATAATTGATTTTTTGATTTGTAATGGAAGAAGTGTATATAAACAAAATGACATAATATATCCGAAAACATATGCCTTAGTAGTTCCTGAAATATATCTGGATTGCATATTTTTTGCTGCAAGAGCATCTCGTATAAACAATGTCGATTTGTAAAATGATTGAACAGCAGTGTTGTCGCTTTCTATTAATCCACTGACAGCTGCAAGCTAAAAATTAAAAAAACAACATAAACTTACGTGCACAGAAATAGGCCCACAGCACATTTTTAACTTTAAATATATCTTTTTTTATCATTTAATTATCTTTTTAAAGATCAAAATAAAAGTTATGTTAATTGTTTCATATCACTGTTTCGGCTATTTCAAGAGATTTTTAAAAATTTGTTTTACAGGCTACTCATATGGATACAATATAATAATAATCCGGTGGGGAAGCTTCAAAAATATGTTTCAATATTTTTTTTATTAACAAATATATACTTATACATACTTACGGGATGGAGGAGTGAACAGGGGTGCTGGGCGGGTTAAACAGCAATAATCCAACAGGAGATAAAAAGTATTTTACGTCACCCATGGAACTTTTTCTTTATGAAAATATAACAAAAACTGCAAAATTGCACAATAATTCATCGTTTATTATCGTACGGGTCATAACAGGCGCCAGAGTAATATAATTTGAAATAAATTGCGATGTTGCCAAACTTTGCATCATTGACGGTACTATTAATCTATGTCTATAAAGTGTAAAGTTAAAGAGAAAAAAACAACTGTTCAAGAAGGAGAAAAACGATAAAATTACATAGACTTGCGTCTAGAGAAACCCCGCTAGCGAGTTTCTTGACAGTATTGACACATGAAACATGCTTTATTCTACAGGGATTTGGCGCGTAATTTGAAAAGTAGGCTTTTTATAAATAATGCATTTAATGTAAAAAAAGCAAATTATGGGTCTTTTCAAATACGTCTCCGCTTTTTTACGTCTGAAATATAATTGGGGAAAATTAAAAGCCGCTTTGCCAACCGGAACTAACCATGACTGACTAAAACTTAGGGCTTTTGAATTTGCCTAAATTATTTGTAGAACTTATAAAAAAATTTAACAACTTATGAGAAAAAACTCAGGAAATATATTATTACACTTTAAAAAATATTTATAACTTCTAAAATTGTTAATAACTTCTATGTAGGAATAATTTAGACAAATTCAAAAGCCCTAAGTTCTAGTCGGTTATGGTTAGATCTATTTAACAAAACGGCTTTTTATTTTCTCCAATTATATGTATATATTTGTTAATAAAAAAAATAATGAAACATGTTTTTGAAGCTCCCCTACCGGATTATTATTATATTGTACCCATATAAGTAGCCTGTAAAAGAAATTTTCAAAAATCTTTTAAAATAGCCGAAACAGCTATATAAAACAGTTACCAAAGTTATAATTCAGTATGTTTCCTTTGGAATAATGGCCTTTTTACTCTTTGGAAAATGGGACCTCTTCTGTCCAGGTCCCAGAGTATAACGAACTGGGCCTGCTCAGCCTTATTGACCCCTATGAACTTGCAGATCGCCTGAAGTCGGTCACCGTTTTCAAGATAAAATTAAAATAAAAAAATAAACTAAATTTTAAGAAAATTTGCTTTAAAAACTTAGAAAATTTTAATAGCGTTTTACTTTTTATGACGTTTCGTCATAAATGACATAACAGTTCATTTGACTGGTATATTTATATTTTCAAAAAGACAAAAAAGGTTATGTGATGGGTTAATTGATTTTAAGTTTACCTGAATTTACTTCAGCATAAAGCGTAGGTAACCATGTATTATTTAAATTAACAGAAATTGATGCTACACATTTATAAATGCATATACAGGGTGTTTCACTAAGGGTGGCGAGGTACGTTATTACGGAAACCATAGGCCTTAGAGCCTCGAGGAAAAAAGTTTAACTACTAAATCGGCAAAAGGAAATGAAACGAAAATATTTTAAAGCTTCTAGAATGGCCGCTAGATGGCGTAACTGCTAAGACAAAACAAAAAATTGAAATTTTCTTAAAAATTGCTTTATTGAGGTACTATTATAAGAACGGGAATAAAAAGTTCATTTAATTCTACGTCAGTTTGCTTTTAAGATTTTTTTCGTATCTCAGATAATAAGGGTGGGGGGAGCTGGTAAATAAATTATTTTAAAAATTGCTTTAACTTCTGTACCCATTATCCAAATTTACTCAACTTGAGTTCGTTTGACAGAGAATCTTAAGCTTAACACTATTAACCAGAAATAATAATAAAACACATTATTGTTTAAAAAGAGAACAAAAACGAAATGTCTTTACAAATGTTCAAAATGCTTTCCATTATTTTCATTGCAACGATTTAGCCTACGGTGGGTGCTTAATACGGCTGCTTCAATTTCAGCTTGGAATTTGAGCAATAACATTTTGAATCTTTTCAATCATATTTTCTGGGGTAGTGGGACGTGTCTGAAAAACAATGTCTTTTACTCTTCCCCATAAATAAAATCAAGCAAAGTAAGGTCCGGGGATCTAGCTGGCCATGGAAACAAACTTTTCCTTCCTATCCAACGGTTTGTGTAATTCTGGTCTAAAAAGTTACGAACTCTCTGAGAAAAGTGTGCCGGACATCCATCATGTTGAAACCACATGTTTATTCTTGTTTGTAGAGAAACGTTCTCTAAAAGAGCCGGTAAGACGTTTGTTAAAAAGTTCAAATAAATCTCTCCGTTTAAAAAACCATCAAAAATAAACGGTCCAAAATGCCACGCCACACATTCACACTCCATCGATTTTGATGATCTACTTCACGCATCCAGTGAGAATTATCTACCGACCAATAATGCATATTATGCAAATTGACACCTCCAGTGCTCGTGAACGTAGCTTCGTCAGTCCATAGTATGCGGGACAAAAAATGGGGATCTTCATCGACCATAGTTCTTAGCCAGTAACAGTGGTCTAATCTTCTGTCAAAATTAGTTTCCGAAAGAGCCTGATGCAATATAATATGATATGGGTGTAGTTTATGGCTTTTCCTAAATGAAGTATTAATTTTATTTTTTTATGTTTGGAATAAAAATAAAAATTTAAAGAAAAATAAAAGTATTTTAAGGCCTATTTAGCTAAGACTTTACGCAGAAAAAAGCATTTGTTTAATGGCTAACATTAATTTTTGAAGAAAAAATAGGTTATTTGAAAATAACTCGAAATGAATAAAGATATCAGAACGCGGATTTCGCCAAAATTTAGCCATTTTTATACTCTTTAAAACTGCCGTAAAAAAAGTATGCCGTACTATTTAATTTTTTTAAGAAATTTTGAAAAAACTGAAACTTTTACGAACAGCGCCCTCAGGAAAAAAGATAAGAAACCACAACTAGCGGCCATCACTAAAATAATTTTTTTAATAAGCTTAAGATTCTCTGTCAAACCAACTCAAGTTGAGTAAATTTGGATAATGGGTACGGAAGTTAAAGCAATTTTAAAAATAATTTATTTAGCAGCTCCCCCCACCCTTATTATCAGAGATACGAAAAAAATCTTAAAAGCAAACTGACGCAGAATTGGATGAACTTTTTATTCCCGTTCTCAAAATAGTATCTTAATAAAACAATTTAAAAGAAAATTCAAATTTTTTATTTTATCTTAGCAGTTACGCCATCTAGCAGCCATTCTATAAGCTTTAAAATATTTTCGTTCAATTTCGTTTGGCCGATTTAGTAGTTAATTTTTTTTTGCTCGAGGCTCTAGGGCCTATCGGTTCCGTAATAACGTACCTCGCCACCCTTAGTGGGACACCCTGTATACTACACATTTGCATTTGTGCTACACATTTATAAATGCACAAATAAAGCCACTTTTCTTTATTTTGACGTTTTTTTTTTTAAACAAGTTTCCTTTGCTAAAATGCTAGAAGCATTCCAGTTTATTATGGGGTTATTATCAAGTGCGTGTTGACAGATTTTTGATTTGTGGAATTCTGTGTTTTTAATGTATCTTCTATGTTCTATTATGCGCTTGGCTAATGGTCTGGAGGTTTCACCTATATAAAATTTTTAACATTCACAAGAGATCTTATAAATAATATTTTTTGTGTTTTTGTTTATCTTGTATAGTTTTGCTTTTGTTACTTGAGATCTAATGGTGTTTTGTGTTTTAAAGATAGTACGATTATTAAATTTATTACCCATTCGTTGAAATTTATTTAATAAGCCAGGAATATATAGTAAAAATGGATTTGTAATAGGTCGTTGTTAATTTTACACTCAAAAAAGTTTCCAAGCTTGACATTATTTCCTGCATTAAATAAACATGTCAAAACTTACCAATAAAACACCAAGATAAATTAAGAATAAGAACTAAAATTGCTTTAGAAAAACCTTTTAAAATTAAACAAAATTTGACAAGTATTGAACAAAAGGCATTACAATAATTGAAAAAAGGCAATACCATAAAAATTCTTCCTGCAGATAAAAGTAACGCTACAGTAATAATAGACTGTGATATGTATAATAATAAAATAATGTCTCTTTAAAATGATGGTAATTATACGCAAAAGCTATTAAAAGACAAGTGTAAAAAATTAAAAAAAAAACATAAAAACAGCTTTGCAGATAGAGAAAGATTTACACTTAAACCCCATAAAGGTAAAATTCCACACTTTTAAGGGAGTTCTAAAAATACACAAACCTAAAATATCATTGCGTTTTATGGCTAGTTGCATAAACTCACCTACACATCCATAAGCAAAATTTCTACTTACTATTTTAGAATCTTTTGTAAACAATACTGACTCATACATGAAAAATGTTCAACATTTTCTAGAAAAATTAACACGCATTGACATAGACCCAAATAACACCTTGATAAGATTTGATGTTGTTAGTTTATTTACAAATGTTTTTGTTGATAAAACATTAAATATTGCTGAAAATAAATTAGAAAATGATGTCCAACTAAACATAAACTCTATTCTTGAATTATTAACTTTTTGCGTAAAAATAACATATTTCCAATATAACACTGACTTTTATAAACAAACTTTTGTCATGGCCATGGGTTCACCGTTAAAACCAACATTATGTAATATTTTTATGAAAAATTTTGAATCCAATTTTGTACAAAATTATCATTATAAAATTTTAGTTTGGTGGAGATATATAGATGGCATTTTTTTTCTATTTATTAACATAACGAATTTTGTCTAAATAATTTTTTAACACACATTAATACACAAGAACCCACTATTCATTTTACTTTAGAAAAAGAACAAAACTCACAACTTCCTTTTTTTGATATTCTAATTAAAAAAAGATGTAAATAATTTTAAAACTAAAATTTACAGAAAACCTACATATACAAACAGATACTTGAATTTTAAATCTTAATCACTCAATAATGGTTAAAAAAGAAGTAGTAAAAAGTCTTTTTGATAGAATTAAAATAATTTGTTCTAATCAAAACAAAGAAAGCAAAAAAGAATTTTTAAAATATATTTTAAATTAAAATAATTATTCTTTGATTTTATTAACAAATGCTTTCTAAAATGTGAAAAACCAAATTTAAGACAAAATCAAAATAGACCTATTACAAATCTATTTTTACCATATATTCCTGGCTTATCAAATAAAATTTAACAAATAGGTAATAAAGTTAATATTCGTACCATCTTTAAAACACAAAACACAATTATATCTCAAGTAACAAAAACAAAACCAAACACAAAAAATGTTATTTATAAGATCCATTGAAAATGTATTAAATTTTATATAGGTGAAACTTCCAGACCATTAGTCAAAGGCATTAAAGAACATGGAACATATCTTAGAAATACATAATTCTACAAATCAAGAATCTGTCAACACGAACTTGATAATAACACACAATAAACTGGAATGCTTCTGGCATTTAAGCATATGAAACGTGTTCAAAAAAACGTAAAACAAATAAAAGTGCATTTATTTTATTAAATAAAGATAAAAGTGTAGCATCAATTTCAGTTAATTTGAATAATACATGGTTACCTATGCTTGATGCTGAAGTAAATTCAGGTGAACTTAAAATCAATTAACACACCATACCACCTTTTTTGTCTTTTTGAATACCATAAATATACCAGTCAAATAACCTAATGTCATTTATAACAAAACATCATTAAAGGTAAAAAGCTATTAGAGTTTTCTAAGTTTTTTAAACGAAATTTCTTAAAATTTAGTTTAATTTTTTTATTTTAATTTCATCCTGAAAACGATGGCCGACTTGCCACCGAAACGTAGATTAATATTTTTGATTTTTGTTTTTATTTTGGGGGGTTTTTCTTCTTTTTTTTTGCAAGTTCATAGGGATCAATAGGGCTAAGCAAGCCCAATTCGTTATACCCTGGGACCTGAACCGAAGAGGTCCCATTTTCCAAAAAGTAAAAAGGTGAGTATCCCAAAGAAAACATACTAAAACATTAATCCGCCACAAAATATTATTATAAATTTTAAATAGAACATATTATTTAAAAGATATAAACTTTAAAAATTAATTAATATGATTTATTATCAGTATAAATTCATAAAAATTCGTTTAATATTAAGCTAAAAATTATAAAATTAAATGATTAAAAAAAATTATCACTTTATTACTACAAAAAATATGGTTCCTTAAGAATAAACTAAGATGATAACAATACAACATGATGATTAGGAAGGAGCAAGAATGGACTACTTCCGGCTGCAACAAAAACCAACTGGTATCTACGCTAGTTTGGGACAAAACGACATAAAAAGTCCGGTTGGTGACAACATCCTGGACTTGAGAACAAACCAGATAATTCCCCAGTACTTATTTAACAAAAATCTTGAGGAAAAAATTCCAGATCGAAGTGAGTGGCAGCAACCCGATCTTTCCGGGGCTTTTGGATATATCATCTGGTATACAGATGGTTCCAAAACCGAGCAGGGAACTGGAGCGGGCGTGTATAGTAAAATAAGGAATTTCCAATTTTCTATTCCACTAGGAACACACAGATCTGTATTTCAAACGGAAATATTAGCTTTACTGCACCATGCAAATGGAAAATAACAAGCGGGTCTGCATAAAAACAGATAGCCAGGCGTCACTTTTAAGGACATCTTATATATATTGTGGGTTAATAATAATAAAATTTTTTTTATTATTTTATTATTATCAATATATATAAATAAAGTTTGTCTATACATTTATTAACATTAACAAACATTGGACTTTATTTTCTGTACTTAATAATGGAATAAGTAATATCTTAATTAAAATTTTAAAACCTGATAAATAAATATTATACATCTAAATTACAAATAAATATAATTTAAATAATATTATAATAAAATGGATCAACAAACAGTTCTACGTTCTGGAAAGACTATTAAAAAGAGAAAGATACAGGAGATAGAGAAATATCAGGATTTTTCTACAGATTATTCTTCAGAAAACGATCCAGTAGAAATACAGGAGTTTCCAGAGGAGGATCCTAGGAATGTACAGATCAGCAACAATCACAGGAGACTAGGGTAAACATAATTACAGATTATGTTTTAGCAGGTACTAGCAATTAAACATCAGATCCTAATGCAGCTTTATACTCCATGATGCAACAAATCTGTAACAAATTAGAGGAGGTAAAGGAAAATACTACAGGTCAAATAGGAGGACTAAAACAGGATATCAGGGAGATAAAGGAAAATACTACAGGTCAAATAGGAGGACTAAAACAGGATATCAGGGAGATAAAGGAAAATACTATAAGTCAAATAGAAGGACTAAAATAGGATATAAAACGGGAAATTAGGGATAATTCAATAAAAATGGAAAATAAAATAAATAGTATCAAGAAAGAAATGGAAGAGTCTTTGACTACAAAAATATTTAACATGCAAAACAAACTATTTGAACAAGTACATAAGGAGAAAACTGAGATATTAGAAATAATAGAAAGACAAAAGACCAGTACTGCACAACATTTAATAAATGTGGAAAACCGAATAGACAACAGACTAGAACATGTAAAGACACAAGTCCAAGACAACAACGAACGAGTTAATACTGTTCCGTGACACCCCGTATAAAAACACGTATCCTGGTTTTTACACCTTTTTATTGGATATCTGGTTTACAAACGTTTCTATGGTAACACTTTAACGTAACGTAATAATGACAACTGTTTAACCTTTAACTATCTGTCAACTTCTTATCTCTGTGAAATGCAAAACTAAACTGGCCCGTGCGGATTTTCCTCGCGCTTTTTATAGTGAAGTGGAAAAGAATGGAAAAGTCTGGAAAAGTCTAGAATTAGCTGGAAGGATTCTTTTACTACAGGATGTAAGAAAAGTGTAAAAAGGATGTCTCCAGCGCCCTCAGGATAATCCGCAATGACCGTCGAAAAAGGGAAAAACTAAGGTAACCTATTTTAAATAAATTATTAACCTAAATAAAATAATTCTAACCTTTTATGTTTCTAATAACTAAACACTAACTAAAGTCTGTAACATTGCCCCCTCCCAAGTTTTGATCGTCTCGATCAAGTATCTTCTCAATCTTGATAGCGACACAGCCGTTCTAGATGTACAACTTTCATCTTCGCCTGTGGGCTCTTCTGAATTCGGTACACCAGATCATTAAGCCGGGTTACTACTTTATATGGTCCCTCCCATGACTTCTGCAGTTTCGGTGAACGCCCCTTGGTTCTTTTTGGATTGTATAACCAAACTTTTTCACCGACAATGAATCCCTTATGATTAGCTTTCAAGTCATAGCGGGACTTCATACGGTCACTTTCTTTTTGAAGCTTATTGCGAACCCCTTCGTGTATTTCTTGCAGCTGTTTACTGAGTTGACTTACATAATCTTCTGCCGGTTTTTCATTGGTAAAAGGTCGTCCAGTAAGTAAATCAACTGGAAGGCATAACTCCGCTCCAAAAATGACTTTTGCAGGTGACGTTTCAGTTGTTTCGTGAGCTGCGGAGCGATAGGCTAGTAAAAACGGCTGTATACAGGTGTCCCAGTTACTTTGTTGATCATTTACCTTAATTTTCAGGTAGTTATCAAGAGTTCTGTTAAATCTTTCGACCATTCCATCTGACTGGGGGTGAAGGGGTGTAGTTCTGGTTTTAAGGATACCCAGGAGATTACAGAGGTTCTTGAATAGATCGGACTCAAAGTTTCTACCCTGATCAGTATGTATTTCTCTTGGTACTCCATATCGGCAAATCCATTGTTGAAATAGTACGTCGGCAATAGTGGTAGCTTCTTGATTTGGTATTGCGTAGACTTCTGGCCATTTGCTGAAGTAATCCATCGCTACCAAAATATAACGATTCCCAGATTTGCTTATTGGAAATGGTCCTGCTATGTCTATGGCAATTCTTTCAAAAGGTGCCCCTACATTGTATTGCTTCATCTTGCCATGGCTTCGTGTCTTAGGTCCCTTGCTGGAGGCGCAGTCCTTACACATTTTACACCAGTCTTTAACATCGGCACGACTTCCCAGCCAGTAGAACCTTTCTCGAACCTTTTCAAGAGTCTTCATAACTCCGAAATGGCCACCGCCTATACCATTGTGCAAGGCTTGCAATACTTCTGGAACCCTTTTGGTTGGTAGTATTGTTTGATAGGTATGGCTTTTACCGTCAGAACTTTCCCAGACTCTTTTTAAAAGTCCATTTTTCATTGCTAAAGAGTCCCATATGGCCCAGTACCCTTTAAATCTCGGAGACTTTGAAGCTACTGTCTGATAGGGGGGTCGTTCTGAATTTTCTGTCTTAAATTTCACAATATCTCCAAGATCAGGATCCTCTTGTTGTTCTTTTGCGAGGATTTTAGGGTCCCATTCTTGAGAGCACTGGATGCGGGTTCTTCGGCAGTGAAATTCGTCGGGATCTTCTTGTTCTTCACGTCTACTGCAATGTTTACAATCTTCGGGGCAAGGTCTTCTTGATAGAGCGTCAGCATTTTTATGGTTTAATCCTCTTCAATGTTCAATTTTAAAATCGTATTCTTGAACACGTTGTAACCATCGTGCTATCTGGCCTTCAGGATTTTTGAACTGAAGCAACCATTTGAGTGATGCATGGTCCGTCCTTAGGTGGAATTTCTGGCCATAAAGGTACTTATGGAAGTGTTCCAGTGATTTGACAATAGCTAAAAGTTCTTTTCTGGTCACACAATAATTTCGTTTAGGTTTTGAAAGAACTTTGCTGAAATACGCTATCACTTTTTCTTGGCCATCTTGTATCTGTGACAAAATTCCACCAATAGAAGTATTGCTTGCATCAGTGTCCACAATAAAAGTTTGATTGGGTTGTGGATATGACAACACTGGAGGATTGCAAAGGGCTTTCTTCAGTTGTATAAAGGCTGCTTCACAATCTTCGTTCCATTCATAGCTTTTGTTGCTCTCGGTAAGTCGATGTAATGGTCTGGCAATGGCAGCAAATCCATGTATAAATCTTCTGTAGTAAGTGCACAACCCCAGGAAACTTCTAATTTCATGCTTGTTTTTCGGTGTAGGCCAGTTTTGGATAGCTTCTGTCTTCTCTGGATCTGTTTTCACTCCTTCTTCAGTAATTATGTGCCCCAGGTATTTAACTTGTTTCTGGAAAAGGTGACATTTCTTCGGACTAAGCTTTAGCTGGGCAGATCTTAGCTTCTGAAAAACCTCTTCGACATTTCTAAGGTGGTCTTCAAATGTTTTTCCGAGAATAATAATGTCATCTAGGTATACTAAGCATGTTTTCCAAGTAAGTCCACGTAATGTTAACTCCATCAATCGTTCAAAAGTAGCAGGGGCATTGCATAGACCAAATGGCATAACATTAAACTGCCACAGTCCGGTTCCGGTTGAAAAGGCAGATTTTTCCTTATCTCCGGGATGAAGTTCTACTTGCCAATAGCCACTTTTCAGGTCTAAAGTCGAAAACCATTTTGAACCCGTCAGAGTATCTAGAGTATCGTCTATTCTTGGTAATGGAAAACTGTCCTTCTTCGTGACGTCATTAAGTCTTCTGAAATCAACACAAAATCTGGTGGAACCATCTTTCTTCTTAACCAGGACTACTGGAGATGACCATGGACTCTGGGATGGTTCTATAATGCCTTGGTTTTGCATGTCTCCAATTAACTTGTCAACTTCGTCTCTTTTGGCTAAAGGAATTCGTCGTGGTGGTTGCCTTATTGGCGCTGCATCACCCGTATTTATTCGATGTTGAACTATGTTGGTTTTTCCCATTTCCTTTTCAGAGAGAGAGAAAACCTCTTGATTTCTTCTCAGAAGATCTTCCAACTTAGTAACCTGCACTGGATCTAACAGGACTTTTGAAGAAATTACCAAGTCTTGCAGAGCATCAGGTAGTTTACTTAAAGGAACTTCAACGGGTGTAGTAAAGGTATGGGTAACTATCATATTAGCAGGTTGGCAGATACCAATTTTGTCACCTTGTTGGACTTGTTGAGGGTAATCTTTCAGGTTCAGCATTTTGACAAATACCGTATTTCTTCTGTTTTGCGTCAAAGTTCTTGCGGGTAGAATTCCTTTAGCGTATAGTGGACTATTTTCAATTGGTTCAACTAATAGGATTTCACCTTCTTCTAAGTCTTCACACCATGCTTGGATTATGGCTTCTGAATTTGGGGGTAATATGACATCTTCTGTAAGTACAACTTCTCGAATGGATACTTCATTGTTCCGTGGAAATCTCATTACAATCTCTTCATTACTAGTTCGCAGTATTCGTTGTGGAAGGTCAAGTACAAACTTCTGATGTTCCATAATGTCAAGACCAAGGATAACTTCGTCCATTATGTCTGCAACAAACACAGCGTGTATAAAAGTTGTTGTCCCCAAGGTTATTCTTGCTTCATGTATGCCTTTAATTGGTATAACTTCTCCATTGGCAGTTTCCAAAATTAAATTTTTCTCTGGAAGAAATATTTTGCAATGGGCTACGATGTTCGGCCTTACAATAGTATGTGTGGAACCAGTATCTAGTACCATTTCACATTCCCGACTGCATATATTTCCAGGTACTACCAAGCTGGAGCCGTTGTTTTGCAGCCGGGATACTCTTATTATTGTTGTTGATGGGGCTTGGTAGCACCTAGCCAGCTTTCGCCCCTTAAAGCTGGCTACTGGGAGTTTTCCGAACTACTGGCAGGGACATTAAATCTGGTACAATTTCTTTGGACATGCCCTCTTACCACACTTCCAGCAACAGATGTTATTTCTTCGTCTAAATGTCGTAGTGCTGTCTCTTTCTGTTTGTTTTTTGAGGAATATCTCTTGCAACTCCTTCATCACTCTTGCAAAATCATTATTTGAATTTTCATCTTCTGGAACAAAGTTCATCCTTCGAACTCTTGTCTGACCTCTGGATGTTTGTTTAGCTGTTTCAAACTGAAGTGCATAAGCAAGAGCTTCGGATATTTTCTTAAGTCGGGCCATTCTTAACGCCTGGTTCATATCTGGATCACGTAAGCCTTCAATAAAACTACCTACTGCTAATTCCTGTTTAATTTCTTCTGGGTATGCCGGATATGTCAGATTTATAAGCCGTACGATATCCGTTTCATACTCCTGGAGGCTTTCATTATATCTTTGTCTTCGTCCTTGGAGCTGCGCCTTATAAACTTCCTGTAAGTGAGCTTCACCGTATCTCATTTCCAGGAACTTAACAATGGTTTCGTAGTCACATTGCTTCTCCTCGGGAATGTTTCTTAAAACCTCCATAGCTTCTCCTCGAAGAGCTAGTACTAGAGCTCGTGCCTTCTCTGTGAACTCCAATTATTTCCATTGGCGGCAGCTTCAAATTGTCGAAGATACGTAACCCAGGGTACCTTGCCGTCAAAAGTGGGTGGTTTCATAACAGTTACGGTGGTACCACATTCTGAAACAACACCTGTACTAGCTATATTTTTAATCTGTCGCTGTAAATGTTGGACTTCTTGTTGCATTTGACCTTGGATTTGATAAACTTTGTCTTCAACCGATTGTTGTATTTCTTGCATCTCTTCTTTAACATCTTCCTTGGTAAGTTTTAATTCAAATAGCATTTGTTTTCTTAGCTCATCTTGACGTTGTTGAAATTCTCCTTTTAGGTGTTCTCGAATTTTCACCATCTTTTCTTTAAGCTCTTGTTTCATTTCTTCTTGGCTCTTCTTGATGTCTTTTTGAATTTTTTCAATCTGTTGTCTTGTTTCTGCTTGACTTCTCTTCATTTCCTCTTGATTGGTCTTTAATTCTCTTTTTAGATCTTCTCTCATGCATTCTTGGCTGGTCTTCATTTCTTTCTTTAGATCTTCTTGACTGGTCTTCATTTCTTTCTTTATATCTTCTTTCATGGATTCCTGGCTCGTCTTCATTTCTTTCTTTAGATCTTCTTTCATGGATTCTTGGCTAGTCTTCATTTCTTTCTTCAGATCTTCTTGGCTGGTCTTCATTTCTTTCTTCAGATCTTCTTGGCTGGTCTTCATTTCTTTCTTCAGATCTTCTTGGCTGGTCTTCATTTCTTTCTTCAGATCTTCTTGGCTGGTCTTCATTTCTTTCTTCAGATCTTCTTGGCTGGTCTTCATTTCTTCTTGGCTTCTTTTCATTTCGTTTTTTAGGTCTTCTTGTTTTTCCATCATTTGTTTTATTAGGCTACTTAATTCTTCCATAACTGCTGTTTGTTGTCTTGTCCCAACTGGCATTCAAAAATTCTTCTTAACCACTTCGGCTTCCTTGGAGATTTCGTTCCGCTTCTGACACCAAATGTTCCGTGACACCCCGTATAAAAACACGTATCCTGGTTTTTACACCTTTTTATTGGATATCTGGTTTACAAACGTTTCTATGGTAACACTTTAACGTAACGTAATAATGACAACTGTTTAACCTTTAACTATCTGTCAACTTCTTATCTCTGTGAAATGCAAAACTAAACTGGCCCGTGCGGATTTTCCTCGCGCTGAAGTGGAAAAGAATGGAAAAGTCTGGAAAAGTCTAGAATTAGCTGGAAGGATTATTTTAGTACAGGATGTAAGAAAAGTGTAAAAAGGATGTCTCCAGCGCCCTCAGGATAATCCGCAATGACCGTCGAAAAAGGGAAAAACTAAGGTAACCTATTTTAAATAAATTATTAACCTAAATAAAATAATTCTAACCTTTTATGTTTCTAATAACTAAACACTAACTAAAGTCTGTAACAATACTATAAACAGACAATGGCAAGAAGCTATACATAATTATGATGGAACTATAAGAGAAAAATTATGTGAGACTGCCGACCAAATAAATCAGAGGGTGAACGAACAAGTAAATAGACATTGACATATGAAGACCAAATTTTAATGCAGAAATAGGGATAAAATTTAATGGTAACATCAGACTAATACATCCAAAAGCTTTCATAAATTCCCTGCGTAATAAAATTAGAAGTATACAAAATTTTTTGATGTAAAACAGATCATAAGGACAAATTTATCCGAAGGAGCTTGCATTTGATACGCAAATGTCGAAAATAATATCCAGGATTTTAACGATTTTGAGCGAAACTTTTTGGAATTCTTTTGGAACGAGACTAAACAGGCCGAATTTAGAGAACAATTATACTTTGGAAAATATAACTATAACGGAAGAGACGATATGATTAACTATGCCTTGAAACTTAGTACGGTAGCTAACTATTTGGAACCAAAAATGCGTGAAGAAGAAATAATATTGACCGTTGCGAGGCATTACCATAGAGACATAGTACAAACGATCGCCCTACAGAATATTAAACCATGACTCAGTTTATACAATTTGTAACAAGGGTGCAAAGGGGTGGAAACAGATATACGAACATGAATTTTGGCTCAAACAATAATAATAATCAGGAACATCAAAATTATAATACTAGATTACATCCAAGAAGGTTTAACATTCAAAACTTAAATAGACTTATAACAATCAAAGGATAAACAATTTTAATAACAATAATAATATATATAATCACGAGAGAAGGGACAATAAATTTAACAACAATAGACCAAATACGAACAGAAATCTCCAAAGCAACTATTATAATAATGATCGAATGACACAGAATCCAAATTATAGAAATTACAATTTAAACAATATTAATAATTTTAACCAAAGGCCGTACACAAATTCAGAAAAATATAATCAGAGACAAGCTAATACTATTAGGAAGAGTAGGAGTCAAGAGGCGTTACAAAATGAGGAAAAGCCTCAATATAAAAGAAAAAACAGTATACAAAGAGAAATGGAATATGAAACAAAGAAAGAGGAAAGAAAATTAACAAAACAACATACAGGGCAAAATGATAGTGACAACGACCAAAATTTTTAATAAAGAACCTTCAGGTCAACCTCTCTACAATAAATAATAAGATAATATAAGAACATCCGAGAGAGTTGATAAATTTGGAAGATAACGAGATAATAAATAGTAATAATAATACATATTTGATTTATATTAAAGCTAATTTAAAAGAAGATATTTTTAATGTATTAATAGATACGGGATCTGAAGGGACTATAATTGATCAAGAAAAAATAAATTCAATCTCAAACAAACAAGATATAATAATTAATCATATACCGAAAATCAAATTAATTGGAGCAAACAAAAAAAAATTGGACGAAACAAATCAAGTGTGCGATTTACATTTAAACATTAATTGAAGAAATTTTAAGATACAATGCCTGCCTGATAATGAAAGGACTACAATGTGATATAATAATGGGGAATGATATGTTAAATAAATATAATGCCAGAATTGACTATAAGGAACAAAAGATATATTTAAAAGGACACGAAATTAATTTTATAAACTATAAAGATAATGATATTATTAATAAAAAAGTAAATGATAAAACTTAAAAATTCACAATATAATGGTAATATGTATAGAAATAAAATAGGCAGTAATAGGCCTGAAAATATAAATAATGTACTTGTGAACCTAAATAAGGCACAAAATATTTATTTAGTGGACCGAAATAGGCCCCAAGGGGAGTTAAAAGTGGATCCGAAAAGGACACTTAAATTAAGTTTAGTGAATTCAAAATGGACACTAAATGAAGAAGGTGAGAGTGTGGAGAATGAAAATAATCTAAGAGAATTTAAAGGTGTGAAGAATATAAATAAAATAAATAAAAAAGCAGAAATTAATATAAGTCAAATTCAGTGTCCTGAAAAGTATAGACAAACAGTAAATAATATATTAAACAAACATATAAATCTAATAAACGATGAGAATAGAGTCACCAATATTTACCAAAACGAATTTACAGTCAAAGAGATAGAAAAATTTAAGGCAAAGACATATCCTATACCATACCGTCATCCGCAAGCAAACCCAGGCGACAGGTATTTTAAAGAAGTGAATAAATTTTTAAGACTTATGTGCCAAGAAGAGCCAACAGAGTGGGATAAATATCTAGAAGAAATAGAGACATATATTAACACTATACCGAACTTGACTACAAAAGAATTACCACAAAGGATAATAAATGACAAATTAATAAATAGACCATGGAGGCAAAATAGAACAAAAAGATATCAAGAAATAATAGATAAAATAAATAAAAATATACAGAGACGAGCCCAAAGATATGCAAAGAGAACTACAAGGAAAATCAGAAAGAGAACGAAATTTAAAAAGGGAGATTTGGTACTAATAAGAAATTTACGTATTACAGACAAAAGGAAAGGACTTTATGCAAGATTTATCCAACCATTTATAGGACTATTTAGGCCTGATACTTTCATTAACGGATAAAATTATTTTCCGGATTATTTCCATAAGAACAATTATTGTGACAATTGTAACCATGGAGATTATCCGGACAATAAAGTTATCCGTTAATGAAAGTACCAGGCCTTAAAGTAATAACTGAACAAGGTGTAAATAGCTATTTAATAGGTGAAATAGACACTGAAAAGCCTAGAGGTGTTTTTCATGTCAATGATCTTTATGAATTCATATATTAGTAGACCCATTTAAGTAAAAAAATAAACAAATTGCGTATAAATTAATCTAAATTAAAAATTTAGATAATTTTTACTTAATTTGGGGAAAATTGTGTTGAAAACGACATTTGACAAGGTTTATGTACAGGGTGTCCAGTTTTCGTGTGTTTTCATATACCAGCTCCCTTACTATAAAAGATAGAAAGATGGGGTTTGCTGCTTACTATCCTATTTTTTTATGAAACTTTCATTGCCGCAAACGAAATTTTCATAGCCCCCTTAGTTTCTGACATACAGGGCTATTTTGAAAATTTGTTATTTTTGACGGTCCCCTGTATCTCGATTATTTGGTAACTTTTCAATAAAGTGAAAATGGATTATTATAGAGTTTTTTACGTAGAATTTAGTGGCGTAGGTAGTTTTTTTCTAAAAAGTTTTGTTTTTGAGTTACGACCCAAATTTATGTTTTTTTAAATGGGACACCCTATATATTATTTTTTTATCTTATTCCCCCTTTCACAGGCCTTTCAAAAATATATAATAGTCCATATTTACTTCTTTTAAAAAAGGAAAATTTTAACATTTTTTGTAAAATTTATCATTTTCCGATGGTCAATCACGGATAGCCATGACAAAAAGAAAATTCTGTAAATGCGCCATTATTGATTGTTATTGTTGTCAAATATTACTGTTATTTGTTTGATTTGGGTTTTTGTTATGTGGGAGTTTACTTTATTATTTTTGTGAAAAATTGTTCCACATGGCACAAAATAATAGATATGAGAATTATGAAAAACACGATATGTATGTTTGTTTTATCCAAGCTAATGAAGACGCCAACGCAGCCTCGGAGCTTTATTTTAATCGGTAAGGTTTAATAGTATATTATATACCTATAGGTTAAGAAGTAGCCTTCTCAACAATGATATATTATAGGATGTTTTTTTATTATAATGTGAGCATATCTGATGATTTGAATAGATTTTGACATTGCTAATATTCAGCATTAACAAAAAAGAATTGATATGTAACATTAATATTCGTAGTAAATATTAAAGTTTTAATCATTATTATTATCTAGCTTTTTGTTACATATCTAATTATTTCGTAGGTATCCAGAAAGACATCAACCTGATAAAAGAATATTTCATAAAATCAAAGCCAATCTCATTGAACACGGATCTTTTAAAAAACTAAGGCCTAATTTTTGCAACAAGGAAAACAAGGAAGAAAATGAAATAAATGTTTTGGCTTCTGTCGCGGTACAACCATCCATATCATGCAGAAAAATATATGATATGGTTGGGGTTAAAAAATCAAAACCTTAGTTAATACTAAAAAAACATAAGTTTAGACCATACAAATACCATCTCGTCCAGTATTTGCATCCCGGTGATGCAGAACGTAGGGTAGATTTTTGCAATTGGTACCTACAAATGTTGCAGGAAAATGCAAATTTTGAAAGAAAGGTGGTGTAGTCAGACGAGACTTATTTTACCAGTTCTGGTATTTTAACCCGAAACAACTCAAGGTACTGGTCCCAAACGAACCAATATGTAATATTTCCTCGAGAACGTCAAGGTCGGTTTGGATTTAGCGTGTCATGCTTCATTTTTGGCACTAAAATTAAGTATTTTATCTATGAAGGGACGCTAACCGGAAATAGACACCTAGAAATAATGCGAGATGCACTAATGGAAATATTAGAGGATGTTCCTTTGGCCGATTTAAATAATATTTACCAGCAAGATGGCGCTCCGAATCACAATGCTCAAATAGTGAGAGAATATTTAGAAACAACATTTCCAGATAAATGGATTGGTACGAATGGACCTGTCAGGTGGCCCCCAAGATCCCCAGATCTTTCTGTGTTGGATTTTTTTTTTATGGGGGTATATGACAAATCAGATATATATGAGAGAATACCACAATATTGATCAACTTCGAGAAGCTACACATCAAGCGTTTAGGCTTTTGCAGGGTAGGCCAATTACTTTATTAAATGGATTGCGAAAAATTGAAAAAGTATGTCGAAAATGTTTGGAACACAACGGACCCCAATTCGAGCAATTTTTGTAATTTAAATAAATAAAAATAAATTAATATGTTATTTTCTTTTAATGTTGCTTAGTTATTATGTAGTAATATAGAGTTGTTATAATAAAAATGAAGTTGTTAATTTTGTTTTGATTTGCGGGCATAGCCTTCTATACGAAAAATGATAAATTTTACAAAAAATGTTAAAATTTTCCTTTTTTAAAAGAAATAAATATGGACTATTATATATTTTTGAAAGGCCTGTGAAAGGGGAATAAGATAAAAAATAATATATAGGGTGTCCCATTTAAAAAACATAAGTTTGGGTCGTAACTCAAAAACAAAACTTTTAGAAAAAAACTACCTACGCCACTAAATTCTACGTTAAAAACTCTATAACAATCCATTTTCACTTTATTGAAAAGTTACCAAATAATCGAGATACAGGGGACGGTCAAAAATGACAAATTTTCAAAATCGCCCTGTATGTCAGAAACTAAGGGGGCTATGAAAATTTCGTTTGCGGCAATGAAAGTTTCATAAAAAAATAGGACAGTAAGCCGCAAACCCCATCTTTCTATCTTTTATAGTAAGGGAGCTGGTATATGAAAACACACGAAAACTGGACACCCTGTACATCTTAATATTCAACATGATATAGACATGAACAACATTAAATGATTGATTTTTTTTATATATAGGATATTTTAGATTTAGGTATTTGTAAATATAGTTAGATTAGATATTATTATGGGTTTTGACCGGATAAAAGACGTTAATAACGCTTACAATTAATTCAAATTAAATAAATAAAAAAAACTAGTAAATAAATGATGTGATATAAACAGATACTATTAAAATTTCTGAAACGGTGCGAAGGACAAGCGTAACAAAATATACCCAAAAGATAGCTAAAGGTATAAGTTTAAAAAAAAACAATAAAGAGACTTTAGTGAAATAATCCTTAAAAGACAATAAACATTTAAGAAAGTGAGTATTATATAATCATGCAGTAGTAGAGGTAATTAAACCCAAATTACAGGATATCAAAGATGAATTAAGATATGTAATTAGTGTGTAAATTTGAGGTAAATTCTAGTTTATAAATTATAGTATTTAAGATTCATTAAAAACAAAAGTTTAATTGGAATTGGTAAAAATAAACAATTTAAAAAGTCCAGAAAACATGACATTGCCACTTTAAAATATAAATTTCAAGGATAATTCTTTTCTAAAACATATATTGTTTTATAAAAATAAAAAGGCCATGAAATTTTCTAAATAATGATAAAGATTGATATTCATGAAATTAGGGCATAAAGAAAAGATTAAATAATAAAGTCGAAATTTAATTTTTTTAAATTTGTCAAAAGAATGCCATGAAAAGTCAAGAGGGAGGTTGCTATAGAAAATTGGAGGGTTGTTAGTAATTGACAGAAAAATAAAAAGTGGTCGGAACGGAAAAAAGTCAAAAAGAGATTCGTATTATTTTAGTTGCGAGAAGTATTGGATTTACGTTGATTTGATAAAATATAGTCCAAGTTTTATCGAGAATATAAATTGTCGAAAGAATTTCAATATAATAACGAATATTAACAAAAGTAATAAGTCGGTGTAGTACAACAAAGTAATTTAAAGTATTACTAAAGTATAAATAATTCTAAACAAATATATAAAGCGTAATTATTAGCAAGTTTAAAGTGGAAATCATAAATAACCAGGTCCAATATGACAGAAGTTTGACATGATTGATATTCCAAGTACAGCAGCAGATTGTTGAGGAGCCAATCCAAATAAATAATTGTTTTTTAGGAAAGAGAAATTAATTGTAAATAATCTATATCCTTTTTTGTAAAAAAATATATATTTTCATAAAAAAAGTTCACCGGACTCAAGGTAATATAGATTGTAAGTTATGTGTTATGTTTAAGGTTAGCAGACTGTCAAAGTAAAATTGGTTATTAATCATATTATGTCATTGTTTGAAGTTAATAGACTGTCAAAGTAAAATAGGTTAAAAGTCATGTGTCACGTTTAAAGTCAGCAGAATGTCAAGTGGAATAGGAATGTTTTATTAATAGAGATGTGTTATTGAAATGAAAATACAAAATTTAGGATTTTCTATAATATTTTAAATAAATGCATGTTAGTAATTTACATTTTTGAATTTGATTTATACAAGTTATAAAAGTTTTACATAAGGAAATCTTTTGAACTCACCTTGAAAATAAGATTCTCTTATAGCCGATTTTTAAGCCCAAAGATAAATACAAATAGACAAAATTAAAACCTGAATAGTAGCCCCAAAGATAGGTATGCATATGTATAGAAGAAAACAAGTAAAAATAGTAATAATATAAATAAATAATTTTTAATAATCTCATATGTATAACATTGTGTTTGATATTCCTTTAGATAAACCTTTAATATAATAAAATATATTATATAATAAAAAATAATATATTTAATATATCTTATATATATATATTATAAATATATTATATTATATATACTATTTATATATAAATATTTACAATATATATATATATATATATATAATATATATATATAATATATATAATATATATAATATATAATATATATAATATTAATATATTATATTAGTTGTAGTGTAATAAGATTTCTTAAATTAAATTAGATTGAGATTGTTATATTATAATAACTATCACAATATATTTTTTTGTTTGTGGGGCGCTGATTTTTGCTCCGACTGTATAGACGCTTACCTCAGATGAGTTCAGTATTCAACAGAGCCTTACGAACCTAGATAAATAAAGGACTGATAAATGTTTGACACATTTGTTTATTAAAAAAAAAATATTTATAATAAAACTTGAATATCAAATAGTTATCAAATTATGTAAGTCCTTATCAGGATATCTACACTATTACATTAATTAAAACCTTTGTCTTATATAATTAAAACAATATAAAAGTTTATTTAAACTTTTATTTATATTATAATATTTTTTATTATTATTATTATTTTATAACTCGTTTCGAAGAATTCAGATAATTAAAAAAATATATGAAAAATGTATTTGATTCTATTGGTATGTCTTTACTGAAAATTTATTTATTAATTTTTTTAGCTTTTAATTAAAATTATTTATTCTTTATTATAATAAAAATTTATTTGGTCCAACAATTTTTTAATAAAAATATATCTTTCAAGAACAATATCTATTCTAAGTCTGGACCTGTCCTTTTTCTCCTAGCGGCGAGAAATCTTATTAACCTTTTTTTTA
>JAHBCN010001973.1:0-102362 GCA_019359885.1 Listronotus oregonensis
TCATTACCAGTAGGAAATAAATTTTTCCCGGGCGCGTGACAAATCCAAAAGAACGAAAATTTCATTTCTGAACTTTAAAACGATATTTTTTATTATACTTAGGTACCTGAAAAAACATAAACAAAAAACATCGAAAAAAATATTTAGAAAATTCGATTATTTATTTTTCAAAATTTTTAAAAACATTTAAATAAATATTAAACAAAAAATTACAAGCTAATTAAATTAAAAATTAATTTTGGACGGAACCGTTATGATTAATGGTTATTTTTTATTGTACAATTCTATTATTGTTAAAGCTCAATTCCTTTTGTATTTTTTTTTGTTGAACTAAAGATGTTGAAGCGGAGTGTACTTGTATGTTTTGGTTCTCTTGATTGACTGTAACAGATTTTGTAATTTTCAAGTTACAAGGCCTAAACAACTTTTGGGATACTTTAATTTTTCTTTGTATGGACTTCTCTATATATCATTCTGCTACATTGGAAGAAAGCCATTCTTGACCTGTGAGTTTTTCCATCTCGTAAGAACACGACAAGGAAACGCCCTTATTTTCCACATCGTCTAAACTCAAACGTATTAAATCATCTCTGGGCATGGCCGAAGATCCCAAACACTAAAATTACTTTTGCTAGTAGATATTGTCCATCTGAAGCTTCACTAAAAATTTGGTTACTTGTTTGATGTAAAAACCCTTTGGGATTTCTTTGGACATTTTCCTACAGCTTGTCGTTTCAAAAAAGGAATTTTGGGGTATTGGTTGTGAGTATTTTCTTTTATTACCCAAAACAACTCTTTAACATGGAGAATCGACCCCATAAGGTGGAGACTTCATAGATTTGGTTTTTAAAGAAAAAAAACTAAGGAATATCGTCACTCACAATTTTTATTCTTTTCTGAGTCCGCCATTCGGTAAAAAGTGATATCATGTTCATATCTCAACCTGGACTTCACTGGTAATAAATCTGCACTCACTTCTGCCGCTTGTTGTAAGATATTATCGGAAATATCCGGATTTTCTTCCAAATCTGAATTTTTTTTAAAAATGGCATAAATATCACGAAAAGAAAATAAAATATGTCATTAATAAAAATCGTTGTTATGAACAGTTTCCATGGATGGATTTTTGTATAAGCGCACGGAAAGAGGGATCGGAAAAAATTCCGTGCGCTGTTCTGAAAATTTTTCATATTTATTTGTATTTTAACACAGTTGTTAGTTTTTCAGGTAAATATAAAAAAAAAAATTAATTTTTTGAGATATATTTAAAAAAAAATCAAGTAAAATATAAAAAAATAGGGTTTCATTTTTAAACATGGAAAACCCCGGAATTAAAGGAAAATTTTATTTAGGACACCCAAATGAATAAGGGGGCGCGATAAACTTTTTTCCCCTTTTAAAAGGCCCCAAGGGACTAACCTCAAAATGGTTTTTCAAAAATTTTTCCAAAACTAATTCCACAAAAATGGAACATCACGTTTTAATTTATATATTAAACGAATACACTAAAATTTAAAAAAAGTTTATTCCTTTTTTAGTAAAAAACACCCAAATAAATCCGTTTTTATATATTGACAACTTAATTATAATTAAGGCAACCAGTTATACATCACAAATCTTCTTACAATTGACAGAAAAGGGATTTATTTAAGATAATTTTTACTTAAAATAGACAATAAATTAAATTTTAAATTTCAATGTATTTTTTAATATAAGTGCCCTTGTGTATGTTCCCATTTGTTGGTAATCAGTTTCAAGAAGGGAGAATTTTGGGGTTGGTTCCTGGGCCTTTTCTCAAAAAGAGGGGGAGAAAAACAAAATTTTGCCGGATGCGCCCCAAAAACCCCCGTTTAAAAAACAGAAAACCATTTGGGGTCCGTAAATTTTTTCCCGGGATTAACCCCCCAAATTTTTTTAATAATAAATTTAACATAAGCAATAGGAAATTGGACAAAAAATTAAAACCACAAAAATAAGAAAAATATCTTCTCCAATTACCAACGGCAATACCGCCAAGTTTCGTTTCGCGTATTTCGTAATTACAACTTTTTCTAGAATAAAAAAATAAAAACTTGTCTTGTCAAAAGGGAAATATCTGCGAAAAAAAGGGAAAGTTTGAGGGGAAAAGGCCAAAAAAATAGGATTTTTGTCTGCAAATTTAAATTGCCATTGTTATTAACAAAAAACAAAAAAAAAATCATTTTTTTTAATATTAACTCAAAATCGGAAAATGCAAAAAAGATCCCTAAAAAGAAGGAAACTTTCGATAAGAAACTCAAAACTTTTGTATCTCTAGCAATAATATTTATAATTTTTATTTGTTACTAAAAACAGGGCTTCGCGCGCACGTTTCCGTATGACTAAGCTGCCTCTATAGTGAGTACTGCATCTAAATGAGTTTTTTTCAAGCACTAAATATTGATTTAAAATTTTAAAAGTGTTAATTTTTGAATTATCATTAAAAAATTCGTTTTTTGTTAATAACAGTTGCAATTTTTAATTTCCAAAAAAATCGGCATCACACATTTCTCAGAACTGCAATCCACGTCGAATGGGCCATCGCTCTTATTTTTCGTATCTTTTTAACTATTTTTCGCAAAACGGTTAAGTGCTCCTGGCATATTAGCTATTAAGAAAAGAAACTGCGATTTATTATTAAAAATTTCGCCCCTGCAAAATCGCCTAAGGGCTCGAACAGACGAGTCACTTTGTCGCGCCACAGTGTGGTGACACAGAGTGGCCGATTTGGACCACTTTGTTCGCCACAGAGTCGCTCCACAAAGTCGTTCGTCTGAACTGGTAATTTTATTTACTAAAAGCTTAGTACGGGCGAAGGTTGCCAAACATATACCATTCCTTGATCCTAAATTTCCATAGTGTTTATGGAGTCGGATGAAGAAAATCTACTTCTTGCAAGAGCAAGACGTAAGAGAAGATCTTACGCCGTCGACGGAAACGTTCCAGACGTTGTACGTTATGGATGCATCCATCCTCAGAGAGAATATCCGTTGGGCAGTATTATACACTAATGCTAAGGTTACGAGCAATCCTGCAAATTTTTTTGATTATTTTCGAATGTCAGAAGGGACATTTAAGGAGCTACTAAATTTAATAGAGAATTTAATAGAACCATATATTGGCAGACAAGATACCAAATAGCTTCTCGATTATGAATTTCAATAATAAACCTGTCGCTGTCAAAATTCATCTTTACGTCTACCGTCACCCCTGACTATCAAAACCAAACTGCGTGGCCTTCCAGAAGTGGCCCGTCTGAATGCTTTAGGTACAGAAAGGTTCCACACTGGCGGGGATCGGCGTCTGACGGCTACTGTGTCGCTGCAGAAACGCTCGTCTGAATGAATTTTTCTATAAACACGGAGTTTACAAGGTTTGTTCCAACAAGAAATCCGGTATCGTTTTTGAACTGTTTTTTGGTGCGCTTAGAGGCATGCGCGGCCTTAAAATAGTTTCGTGACGGTACGAAAAGTACAAACAAGAACTGCTGATTGGCCACTCTGTGCCACCACTCTGTGGCGCGACAGAGTGGCTCATCTGTTCGAGCCCTAAAGCTCCTTAATTAAAATAATTTTTTATAATATATTTTATATATAATATTATATTATATTATTTTATATTATATTATATTATATATATTATAATATATAAAAAAAAATTGGTGTGGTGCTAGCCTTGGAACTACCCCTTTTTAACCCTTAAGTACGTCCGAGGGCCAAAAAAAGTTCATAATAAATTGATCCAACTCTCGCACCGGTCTGAAATTTTTAAACGTCTTAAAGTCATAAAAAAGCTAAAAAAATTTTTAGCGCGGTGTTACACTCTGAACCACCCCTCTTTAACCCTCAAGTACGTCCAAGGGCCAAAAAAAGTTCAAAATGAATTGATTCAACTTCCGCACCGGTCTGAAATTTTTGAACGATCGTATTAGAGTCATAAAAACACACGACACACGTGGAGCTTTTCATTTCTTCGAAAAAATGTCGTGGCATAGGAAATTTAAGAGGGGCAAGTTATGATGGCTTCAAGCTCATGAGTATTATTTTTTTAAACGGTATGCCATCCTGCCCAGATGATTTCTTTGTATTAAGAGATAAAAAGATATGATTGATTTTCTTGTTCTTAATAATGATTTCAGACATTTTGTGAGGAATAGAAGCAACTGTTGAGAGAGGCAGATTAGCAAAAGGATTAAGGGTTGAATTGGCAGCAAGTTGTTTAGTAAATAGTTCGGCTTTTTCTTTAGGAGTAAAAATAATTTCATCTTTAGAGGTTGATGATAAAAAAATTAGTACAAATTTTTGACTAATGTTTTTGTCAAATGACCATTCGAACAAATGATGATTATATCTTTTATCCGATTGTTAAAACATTCTTTGGCTTCTGAGATAGTCTAGTCTTGTTACAATGTTAAGAAAACCACGGTTTATATTTAAAAAGGTTTGCCGTTCTTTTTGGTTGGAGAAACATAGGTCTGCATGTCCAATTAATTGTTTTAGTAATTTTACAGGGAACGTGGGAAGAAAAGCAAATAGGATCCTAAGGATAGGTTGGAAAAAATCTCACAGGGCCTTTCAGTTAGTTGAATTGTAGTGCCAGATGGTGCGTGTCAGCATAAATATAATTCCATTTGAGTTTTTTGATTAAACTTCATAAGCGAATTTAAAATAGTTTATTTTAAACGCAGAAAGTTAGTTACATTATTCTAAAGTGTGTTTATTTAATTTATAAAGCAGATGTTTTCTAAAATTCTGAAATCATTAGGTGTTTTAAGTATGAACACATCTAGATTTCTCAAAATTAGAGACTTCGCGCGCCCTAACAATAACAATTAAATCATCTCGTGATCTAGTGTAAACAGTAGTTTCATTTCCATATTTAACATAAAATATACATAAACAAATCTAGAAAAAAAATGTTCCGTTGATTGTTTCATTTTTTCAAGTGAAGATTATATAGGGTATCTTCGAGAGTTAATTGGTAATTTATTATTGTCTCGAAAGTTGCCTCCTCTCCGATTTTGACCAATTTTGGTATACGGGAGTTTTTTGGGGCGCTAGCTACGAATCTAAAAAAATATTTTTTAAGCAACTTTTCGTTTTCGAGATATTCATCATCAAGGTTAAAAATCAAACTTACCTTATTTTTACTATATCCCTCCTCCTTTTTGTACACAATTCTTGATTTTTACTCTAAAGTGGCACACAATATTTATAAACACCTTTTAAAACCTCCTATTTTTATTTATTTTACACCTTTTTTTCATTAAATTATGAACTTTTAAGTTCAAAGGCAGCGGCCATATTTGCTAACAAAATCCCTAGTGTATACATGGTTGCGGCCACGTTGCGGCGAGTGAAAGTAGAGGTTTGCTATTAAATAAAAAAAGGTGTATAATAAATATAAAAACATATTTTTAAAAGGTGTTTGTGAAATATTGTGTGCCACTTTAATGTAAAAATTAGGAATTCTGTGCAAAAAGAAGAAGGAATAGTGTAAATAAGGTTAGTTTGAATTTCAGCTTTCATGATGAATATCTCGAAAACGAAACGTTGCCAAAAAAACATTTTTTTAGATTCGTAATCAGCTCCCCAAAAAACTCCGTATACCAAATTTGGTCAAAATCGGAGAGAAGGCAACTTTCGACCCAATTTTTTTTCATGGATCAACACGACAACAACAGGACGTGAAAATAGAATCCTGAAAAACAGTGGCGGCTGGTACATAAGGCTGTATTTAGACGTATGTCAGGGAGAGAATTTTGGAAGAAAATTTGTCAATTCCAAATCTGGCAATAATTGTAGACGATACAACGATGTGTCCGCAAAGACGCGTTAGTAGTAATACTTAGGTATTCACGAAATGGCGAACCTATAGAACGTTTTGGACCCATCAAACCCTATTGGTGTTAATGCAGAGTCCCTCACGCAAGATATTTTACAAGTTTTGAAAATATTACCGACATAAAATCAACCAATAAACTAATTGCTCAAAGCTACGATGGACAGCCATGGGTGGAAGGCATACTGGAGTCCAGGAAAGGATTAAGGAGAAATTTCCATATGCCCATTTTGTGCACTGCTATGCGCATCAATTGAATTTAATAATGTCCAAAGCTGCTTCACAAAATTCACAAGAAGACTTTTTTTGATAATTTGCAAGAAATGTTTTTTTTAGAAAATTGCCAAACGAGATGTACTGACCAAACTATTCAAAGAAGAATTCCCCATGGTGCGCCAACTCGGTGGAATTTTAACATCCCCCCGTTAATATTGTTTTTAAACATAGGGAATCTTTAATAGAATTAGGAAACGAAACTCTTTTACTAATCAAACTGTTTGTAGTCCGCGTCATCTATCAGAAGAATGCTCTTAGATAAAAATTTTATTTTCTGGCTAACTTTTTTCCATCGTGTCATGCCTCATGTAGATGTTCTTTTTAACAGCTAAAAAAAAAAAATACAAACAGACCCTGAAAAGAAATAAACAAAAAAATTAGACTTTTGAGCAGAAGTGATTCACAAGAAACTCAGTACCTGAAGTCGTTAGCCAAGCTTCTTCATTATCCACCGAGCCCTTATCTAAAATTGTAGAAATGACAGTAAATTGGATCATCGTATTGCCGCATAGAAATCTGCGATGTAATTTTGAACGGGAAAGATCGATTATTAAAAATCATTTATCTGCGGCTACTTTATTTTATTCTAATAAATTTGGGGAATTTTTATAATTTTCCCTAGGAAATTTTAAATTTAACATGTTCTGCTTACCCAGACATAGATAAAGAACGTTTAAAAACTGAATTATCAGTAATTTATTCCAGAGCAGATTAGATCTAAAAGGAGCAGTACCTTTTTAAAATTTTTAAAGAAAAAATTTATCAGGGGCATTTCAAGAAAAAAAAATATTAGAATTTTATAACAATTCCAATACGACTGGAGGCTGAAAGATCATTTTCTACTTTAAAACGAAACTCGGATGTCTAGTGGCTCATCAATGCTATCAATTGAAAAGAAATGATTCGTGTTTCAAATTTCAAGAAAGGTTAAGACATATATATATATATATATATATATATATATATATATATATATATATATATATATATATATATATATATATATATATATATATATATATATATATATATATATATAATATATATATATATATATATATATATATATATATATATATATATATATATATATATATATATATAATATAATATATTATATATATATATATATATATATATATATATATATTATATATATATATATATATATATATATATATATATATATATATATAATATATATATATACATATATATATATATATATATATATATATAAAATATAAATAATATATATATATATATATATATATATATATATATATATATATATAAAGGGGAAAAAAAAATATTATGATAAGTTAAAAGCCTTCCCCCGGGGATAAGGGGAAAAGGGGCGCCCCCCTTTTTTTTTTGTTTAAAATATAGGCGTAATTTAATATTTTTTTAATATATGGTTATAGATAAGTCTTCTTAAAAAAACCCCTTAAATCATATTTGGCTTATTTAGTTGGGGACGGATAGCCCCCAAATAATAGAATTTTTTTTCCCCTGAAAAAAAGGCTTAACAATATTATTTTGTGATAGTTTAAACTTAAACTAAAAAAGGTATTTCGATTGAATTGAAAAAAGTTTAAAAATAAAATATCATGGTTGGAATTTTTTTTAATTTATACAGGGTTTTTTCCAAAGAACGTCAATATTTAAAGGTTTTTTTTTAGTCCATTTTAAGAAGAAAACTTCTATGAACGTATGTCTAAAGTTTAAATTTTTTAAAAGGGTTTAAAATTTTTAAAAATAAATAATTTATTATTAATATCTGTTTTTAATATTTTTAAAGAAATTTGGGATGTAATTATAAAAGATTTTTTTATTACCACTTTTTTTTTTTATTTGCAAAAAAGGCAGGTTAAATTCTGTTCGAACGCCACTGGTAAAAAAAAAAAAAATGTAGTACACAAAAAAAAGCTTCTTGATACAAAAACATTAATGCCAAATTTCATTAAAATACCAAAGGGGGTTTTTCAAATATTTTCTAAAGATGTATTTTTGAAAATTTTACCCCTATTTCAAAAGTTAAACTTTAGGACATACTTTTTTATGAAGTTTTTTTTTTAAAAAGGACTTTTGCTTTCCCCCAAAATTTACGTACAATTAGAAAACACCCGTATAAAAAAAAATACCATGATATTTTATTTTAAAATTGATTTTTCGAGCAATCAAAAAATTTTTTTTTTTAAGGTTAAACTATACAAAAATAATATTGTTAAACCCTTTTTCGGATTTAAAAAAAATTAATAATTTGTCAGGGCAGTCCGTCCCTGGAAACTAAATAAGTCAAAAAAGATTTAAAAGGGGTTATTTAAAAAACTTTTTTAGTTACCATCATATTAAAAATATATTAAATTGGCCCCGTATTTTAAAATTATTTTTAAAAAAAACTGGGGGTCCGTTATGTACCTGTATTCTGTAGGGGGAAAGGGCATGAAAAAATTTTTGGGGAAATTGTCATAATATTTTTTTTGGTTTTTTTTTAGATTCCCCGAGATTGCCCATATATTCTGGGGGACCCTATAATATATATATATATATATATATATATATATATATATATATATATATATATATATATATATATATATATATATATATATATATATATATATATATATATATTATATTTAAATTTCAAAAAAAAGGGGTATCCAATTTTTTTTTTGACTTCATTATAAATAAATAATAATCAAAATTTTTTTTTTTTAATATGTGTCAATGTATCCTTTTTAATAATTACTTAACGGAAGAAAAAAAAAGTATCAAAAGAACTGAAAAAATTGGCCAAAATTTGAATATTATAAATGTTAACATAGTCAAAGTCATTTGTTATTTTCCACTTTCATAACTTTTTTGTGTTCATTATACATAAAAGATTTAAATATACATACCTGATGTCCGAAAAGAACTTTTTTGGGGATTTAAAAAAAACGATGTTGTTTCTATTCTAGGAAAAAACCCAATTTTTTTTGTTAATAATTTACCGTCAATTTTACGCTTGCCCCCCCTGTTAATTTGTCTCTTCCTATTCTTATATTTTTAAAAATGTCCAAAAATCATTATTATCGAATTACAAGCAGATCAAAATAATAATAATAAAATTTAGGCCATTACTTTGTACCTATTATCCACCGCTGGGGCCCTAGTGGGGGAAGCATTAATAATGGTTATGTAAATGTCAAATTAAAAAAAGGGGGGGTTTTGGCTTTTCATTGTTTTGGTTTTTTTTTTTATGTTTTTTTTTTCTATGGTTTAACCACTACTTGGGTTTTTTTTTTGGGCCCCCAAAGTTTTTTTTTAATTTTTAAAAATTTGGTTTTTTAAAAAAAATGGGGGATGGAATTTTTTTTAAAAAGTCAATTTTTTTTTTTTTTAAACAAGGGGGGAAAAAACTTTAAAATTAAAAAACGGGGGGTTTTCATAGTTTTTTAACCTTTCGCATTGGAGTTTTGGAGTTTTAAAAAGGAAAAAGGGCGGGAAAAAACAAATTTTTTAAAAAAACATAAACAATTTTTAAAAAAAAAAAATTTTAAGAAAAATTGTTAAATTATTTAGGTGATACCTTTTCTAAGAAACCGCCTTCCCTTTTATACGAAATTAAAATTCGTTAAAAAAAAATTTTTAATTAAATTTTTTATTTTGGGTTTTTTTTTCCATAATTTTTCCCCAGTTTTTTAATTTTAATTATGGTTTACAGGTTTAAAAGCTTGTTTACAAAAAAAAGTACAAAAAAAAGGGTGATACGACGCAGGGGACAAAAAAAATGATGAAAACCATGGGGCAAATTTTTTGATCCTTAAAAATCAACTGTAAAAGTAAATCTTTTCCCGGGGGGTTTTTAAACAACTATTTGAAATAAAAATAAACGAAAAAATGCAATCCCCAATAGTGGTTAAAAACCTAGAAAAAAAAAAAAAACCAAAACAATGAAAAAAAAATTCCCCATTGTTTTTTGACATTGAAAACCATTATTAATTTCTCCCGACTAGGGCCAAAAGGTGGGTAATAGGTACAAAAATGGCCTAAAAATTTTTATTTTTTTTTTGATTGTTGTAATTCGATAATAATGATTTCGGGGATTTTTTTAAAAAAAAAAGTTAATAAAGGGTTAAAAAACAAAAAATTACGGTAAAAATTTTAAGCAAAAAATTTTTTAAAAGAAACAACACGTTTTTTAAATCCTAAAATAGTTTTTTCGTGACATCTAGGGTTTTTATTTATAATCTTTATGTATAATGAACAGTATGTTTGAAAGGGGGAAAAAACAAAAAACTTCGACTATGTTAACATTTTAATATTTAAACCAATTTCTTTCGCTTTTGATTTAATTTTTTTTTTTCCCTTAATAAAATTTTTAAAAGGATACATTGACACAAAATTTAAAAAAAAATTTTTGATTTTTTTATTTTACATTAAAAAAAATTGGATATACCATTTTGAAATTTAGAATGATAAGTTTTATATATATTATTATATATATATATATATATATATATATATATATATATATATATATATATATATATATATATATATATATATATATATATATATATATAAAAGGGGGTCCCGGGGAAAATAGGGGAATTTGGGAAACAAAAAGAAAAACCAAAAAAAATTTTTTACAATTCCCAAAAAATTTTTTTTTATGATTTTCCCCCACAGAAAGGAATAACGGACCCCCCTGGAGTTTTTTTTAAATAATTTTTAAAAAACTGGGCAATTTAATATTTTTTTTAATATGATGGTAACTGATAAGCTTTTAAAAAAGAACCCATTAAACATATTTGACTTATTTAGTTTGCCGGGGGCGGACGGGGCCCCCCACAAATTGCAATTTTTTTAACATCCTGAAAGGATAAAGGCAACAATATTTTTGTATAGCTTTACCAAAAAAAAAAAAATTTTTTGATTGAATCGATAAAACAACTTAGAGGAAAAAAAATATCAGGGTTTTTTTTTTAAAATACAGGGTGTTTTCTAATGAGTCAATTTTTAGGGGTTTTAAGTCCTTTTAAAAAGAAAACTTCATATAAATGTATTTCTAAACGTTTAACTTTTGAAAAAGGGTTTTAAAATTTTCAAAATACATCATTTATATAATATTTGTAACCCTTTGGGATTTTAATGAAATTTGGCATTAATTATTATGTTTTAAAAGCATTTTTATGTACTACATTTTTTTTTTTTTACCAGTGGCGTTCGAACAGAATTTAACCTGCCTATTTTAGCAAATGAAAAAAATGTGGTAATAAAAAATCTTCTTAACCCATAGTAACCAAATTTTTTTAAAAAATATTTTAAAGCGTATTACAGATATTAATAATAAATTATTTATTTTTAAAATTTTAATTTATATCAAAAATTAAGACGTTTAGGACCCCCGTTCATATGAAGTTTTCTTCTTAAAATGGACTCAAAAAATTCCTCCTAAATTTGACGTTCAATTGAAAACACCCTGTATAATGTAAAAAAATTACCAACCATGATATTTTTTTCTCGTAAACAGTTGATTTTATAAATTTAAATCAGAAATCCCCTTTTTTTAGTTTAAGATTAAAGCCATCACAAATAATATTTTTAAAAGCCTTTATCATGCGGGTGTTAAAAAAATTGCTATTATTGTGTCAGGGTTATCCGTCCTGGCTAATAAAAGCCAAATATGATTTAATGGGTTTATTTTAAAACTTATCTATAACCATCATATTAAAGATATTAAATTACGCCTAGTATTTTAAAACAAAACAATTTTCAGGGGTCCGTTATGTACCCATCCCGAAGGAAGGGTTTTGGGAACTTTATCATAATATTTTGGGTTTCTGTCCCGTATATATATATATAAATATATATATATATATATATATATATATATATATATATATATATATATATATATATATATATATATATATATATATATATATATATATATATATATATATTATTATATATATATATATATATATATATATATATATATATATATATATATATATATATATATATATATATATATATATATATATATATATATA
The DNA here is from genome assembly GCA_019359885.1 of Listronotus oregonensis. Lineage (NCBI taxonomy): Eukaryota > Metazoa > Arthropoda > Insecta > Coleoptera > Curculionidae > Listronotus > Listronotus oregonensis. Next base: position 12,186 of record JAHBCN010001973.1, read on the forward strand.
CTTATCATTCTAAATTTCAAAATGGTATATCCAATATTTTTTTGACTTCATGTATAAATAAATAATAATCAACAATTTTCTCTTTTAATATGTGTCAATGTATACCTTTAATAATTACTTAACGGAAGAAAAAAATTAAGTATCAAAAGAACTGAAAGAAATTGGCCAATTTGAATATTATAAATGTTAACATAGTCGAAATGTGAAATTGAAATTAAATATCATTTGTTATTTTCCACTTTCATAACATATTTTCGTGTTTATTATACATAAAAGATTATAAATATACATACCCTAGATGTCACGAAAAGAACTATTTTATGATCTTAAAAAACGATGTTGTTTCTACTTCTACGGAAAAAGCCCAATTTTTTGCTTAATAATTTACCGTCAATTTTACGCTTGATCCCCCTGTTAATTTGTCTCTTACAGATTAACTTATATTTTTCATAAAATGTCCGAAATCATTATTATCGAATTACAAGCAGATCAAAATAATAATAATAATATTAGGCCATTACTTTGTACCCATTATCCACCGCTATGGCCACTAGTCGGGAGAAGCGTTAATAATGGTTATGTCAAGTGTCAAATTAAAATAATGGGGAATTTTTGGCTTTTCTATTGTTTTGGTTTTTGTGATGTTTTTTTTTCTATGGTTTAACCACTATTTGGATTGCAGATTTTTCGATTTATTGGTTTATTTCCAAATGGATGAATTAGTGCAATTATATTTAAACCATACAGGAAAAGATTTACTTGTTACAGTTGACTTAAGTTAAGGATCAAGATAAATTTTGTGCCCATAGGCCTTTTCATCACAATTTTTTTTGTGCGCATGCGTCAGTATCAGCCATTTTTTTCGTACTGTTTTTTGTAAACAAGCGTGTTAAAGGGCCTGTAAACACATAATTAAAATTAAAAAACACTAAAGGAAGCATAGTTATTGAAGAAAAGAAATACGAAAATAAAGAAAAAAGTGCCTTAATTAGCAAATAGGTTTTTTTAATCGATTATTATAATGATATCAGTACGAAAAGGAACGAAGAAGCGGTGTTGTTATGGAGTATGTAAGAGTGATACACGCTGTAAATTAAATGAATTAAATTTAAATACAATACAATTTAATCAATATAACAATTGTATATATGTGGTAGGCCTAATTAGAATAAAATTATAGATACTTTTTGTATAGTAAAGAAGTAATGATGCCTAACCTCTCAATCAGCTCACTTCTTTTTCCTTTTTAAAGACGTCCATGACATTTAAGCTACCTTTTTAATTGCGTACAATTATGGGCTTCAACTGAATTATAAATCAGTGAAGCACCATCAACGATTATTTCCAGTAAATGATTTAATTGGGGAGATAATATTGCATTCCCAGCCATTGTCGATCAAAACAGTACGAAACTTTTCAATTGCCGCTATTTCAACATGGCGACTGCGCTTGCGCTTGTCACATGATGAAAAGGCCTATTAGTTTGCCATTTTATCTCAAGATCTCTCGTGAGGGAAACGAGAAATTTTCGGCGAGGGAAGAGCATTCTCTTGTGTGGTCTCGAGTCTTTGAACGGGGTAAAAACTTGTCTTCTATCTTCACGAGACTAGAGACGAGAATGTTTCGTCTCCACGAGACGAAAAACGAGAAACTCTCGTTACGTTGGCATCACTAGCTGTGTATGACAAAAAACTTTCTATACTAATATTATAAAGAGGAAAGATTTGATTGAATTTGAAAGTTTGTTTGAAAATTGGTATTAAGGCTTTTAATTATGATTAAAACTGATCTGTTTTAATATTTTTTAGATTACATCTGTTGGGGAAGTTAAATGAACAGAAGAATTGTCATTTTTGAAGTTGTAAATATAGGGAATGGCAATACGACTTCTGATTACCCAGAAAAATGGGGGACTTTAGCTAAGAAAGGATTTTAGGAAACTTCGCTCCCTAAAAGCGTAGAATGGGGAAGGGGGTAAAAGTTTGTGTTGAACTTTGAATTTCTGGATTCAGAAGTATAAAAATTGTTATGTAGGTTATTAACTACGATTAAAAACTATTTGCTTTAACATTACATTTTTTAAAGTTTAAAATGGAGATGAAAGTTTGTATCAAAAAATCATTACATTTTAAAGTTGTTAATAGAGGAGTTGGTAATAAGGCTTCTGAACTTCGTTATTTCTGGATTTAGAAGTATAAAAATTGGTATGTAGGCTATTGATTATGATTAAAAATGATCTGGTTTAAAAAAATTAAATTACATCCCTTTGGGGTGAGAGTTACAATGGAAATAAAAGTTTGTATAGAAAAATCCTAATTTTTAAAGTTGTAAATATAAATGTTTTTGATTAGACTTTTTATTACCAGAAAAATAAAAAATAGTAGTATTTTTAGATTAGGCATTAAAAAGACGGATGTGTGACGAAAGATGAAGCGCGGGGAGCGTGATGTGATGTGACGTAACGGAGTGTAAAGGGGACCAGATACCTAAGGAGACGTTGTTGATGCACTTAATAAACGTATGAAATTTTTCCACAAGAACGGGGAAAAAAACAGCCAAAATCGCGTATTTCATGCGGGCAAAATGCTAGTTTAAAATAAATCCAAAATAGTCCTGCATACAAAACGAAACAAACATTAAAATAATTAGACTCATTACCGCTAAATACGTAATATGTAACGAAAACTGTCACCCAATAAAACACTTTAGATTCTTCCATTTCCGGGGTTATATTAAAAAAAGTGAAATTTTGGAATACCCAAAGTGGGGTCCGTTACGACCGATAAGACCAAAATTATTAAAAACATGTATATATAAAAGTAGGTCGTCCATTCGCGCGGCGTTTCTTCATTTCTTCGAACGGACCCGGCTGGCTAGTGAGAGTGAAGAAGAAGTTTTATGTTGACGGTGCATTTTTGTCGACAGAAAGACTTCAGTCGCGGAAATTTCTTCGGAAGAAAGTAAGCGAGAAATAACCGGTAAACAAGAGTGTTAGTGAGTGGTTTAAACGTTCAAAATATGAAGGTACGTATTGGTTTTTTATGTAGCGTATGATGATCTTTAGAATAAAATTGACTGGACTGAGGTGCTGAAAGTGAAAGCATTTTGGATTTTATATGTAATTTTTATAGTTTTGCTGCGGGGCTAGGGGAATTTAGAGATATTGAATGGTTTTCTTTTTAAATCTAACATAATTTTTTTGTCATTTTTACCGGGATTCGTCCAATCGGCCCCAAAAGGGGAAATATCAGATAATAGGATTTTAATGCCTAACTCAGCCCAATGTGCAATAAAACCTTCTGGGAAGTAGAACTTATAAAATTGGGTTTACCCATAAGGTGTATTGTAGTTAATATCTATGCAAATACTTGTAAAGAAGTTTGGTTGTACGTGGATATCCAACCAGTACGTTACATCCGAGACAAAATTAGGATAAGTAGTTTTGCGAACTTAAAAGAAATTAAAAATACTACTAGTATTAATTAAATTAATTTAAATTTAAATGACACAGTCAAAAAAATTTGGGAAAAAGAAAGTAGAGGTCTATTAAAGATATGTATATTGCTTACTTAAGAAATCTTAGAGATTCTTCTGATAGAGTATTAACTTCTTTAAATCAACAGCATTCACACAAACCCACGCCAGAATGTCATGAGTAGTTTCAGTCATCATTCTGCTATGATTAGGTTTTGTTTGTTTATTTTATATTTCCTGTAAATAATGTAGCTTTGGATAACTTTAATAAAAATGTAAATGGAAATTTACTTAAATCTAATTTTGCGTTAATATTATAATATATATATATATATATATATATATATATATATATATATATATATATATATATATATATATATATATATATATATATATATATATATATATATACTCATGGACAAAAATATTGAATAATCTTAAAATTCGCCATAAGACGCAATGCTTATTGTCCGTATCAAAAATTATTTATATTACCTTTTAGGGGTGAGTAAAATGTAAAGTGTTAAAAGGGGACAATCTTACAGTTGTGTATTATTACAACATTTGCTGTGTTACTGATAAACCCCACAGAGTGTTAAACATTTTTAAATCAATAACGTCCATTAAATTTCTATTGTATTCATTTTTTAAAGAACTATTTATACTCTGTGGGTAACACAACAAATGTTTCAATGATACAATATTGTGAGATTGTACGTTTTTTAACATTATACATTTTACTCACCTCGTTTGATGATTTTGTGGTAGTAAAAATAAATATTTTTGTACAGACAATTGGCATTGCATCCTATGGCAAATTTTAAGATTATACGATATTTTTGTCCATGAGTGTATATACCTATCACCCACAAGCATTTAAGGAAGAAAAGAAAAATATAAAATATGAAAAACCCATAGCATAAGCTAGCCAGAGAATATTTAGAGTTACGAAAAAACTAAATTACTTTTTTAACAAAATGGAAAGTATATTTTGTTAAAAAAGTGAACATCATGATGCCCTATGCCATCCTGGAGTTACTCGGCTTTATCATTGGGTCCGTTGTAAAAATTTACCATTTTCTATTGAAGATGTTCGAAAAGTAACAGCATCATGTCCTGTATGTGCAGAATTAAAGCCAAAATTTCACAAGAATCAAGGTGTTCTCATAAAATCGACATCACCTTTTGAAAGGCTGAATATTGACTTTAAAGGTCCAGTTCCATCTTCAACAAATAACCACTACATCTTCACGGTTATTGATGAATTTTTAGGATTTCCTTTTGCATGTTCTGACATGACTTTAGCAACTGTAATGAAATGTTTAGGTCATACCATCATACATACACTCTGACCGGGGAACGTCACTCATCTCTCAAGAATTAAAGTCATTTTTAGATTCTCATGGTATAGCAACTAGTCGCACAACAGCATACAATCCGCAAGGAAGCGGTCAGTGTGAAAGATACAATGGTATCATATGCAAAACAATCCAGCTTGCTTTGAAATCCAAGAACCTCAAAATAACTCAGTGGGAACTAGTTTACAAGATGCTCTTCTTCTATAAGATCTTTGTGTGTACTGCTATAACTGCACCCTCACGAAAGAATGGTCAACCACTCGCGTCGGTCTACCAATGGCTGTTCAATACCTACTTGGCTTTCCATCCCTGGACCAGTTTTCTACAGAAGAAACGTTAGAAATAGCAAATATGAACCTCTTGTAGAAGAGGTTGAGTTATTACAGTCAAATTCCGACTATGCTCATGTACGTCTGCCAAATGGAACGGAGACTACCGTCTCTACACGACATTTAGCCCCGCGTGGAGATATGGCATTGAGTCAAAACTCCCTTGACTCTGAAAATCCTCCTCTTTCCTCTACAAACACCCAGATTAAAGAAATAGGTGATTCCATTGGCCTGCAGGAAGCAACCAGTAAAGGTGCAAACTCGCCAGACAATCGTTCTGATTCAGAAATTCAGTCTGTTCAGATGACACAACAAAACCCAGATCAGATTCCACCTGAACAACTGGGGAAGAAATGGGTTAAACACCGGAAAACCCGACACTCACGGTACTTTGGTACTTAGGTTTATATATGTATATATAATCCGTAGGATATAATATACATATATAATAATCCTTCGTGAGTTGTCATAAAGATAAAAAACCTGGTAGGACTTCCTATGAAGACCAAATTCAAAATCAAGGTGAACTTAATGGCAATTCATCTGTTGACTATCCGAGACGCAATCGACAATGTCCAAGCTATCTACGTGACTATGTCACAAGGTAGAGGGGAAGAATGTTATGATATACCTTATACTTTCTTGTTACCTTGATTTACCTTATGTATATTGTCTTTGTCAAGTTATTGTCATTATCACATTTAGTTTCATTTAAGTTAATTAAAGCCTATATTCTCAAAGGTTTCTTTTACTTTTACAAAAAGTAATTTAGTTTTTTCGTAACTCTAAAAATTCGCATTGAAAAAAGTAAAAACAATCAAGAAAATTAGTTTTTTCGCTTGTATTCAAAGGAGTCCATTGCACGTTTGAGGCTCCATATATAGCTGACCACTAACATGTTTTGAGTCTATTTTCCACTATATCCATTTTCTATTTAAGCAATTGGCTGCGAAAATGCACCTTATAGTCCAAGAGCCCATGACACATATTTCGAAAAGTGTTTGATTCGGGTAGAAATTTCACATAGTTGTCTAGATAAAATGGATGAGTAAGTAATCGACTGAATACCTGACCCACCTGGGTACATCGCGAGCTTTTATTGTTAAGTAGGTACGGTTTTTTAAAAGGAACGCCCTGTATATTTTGTCTAATTTTGACTCTTTATTCAATTCTATATCAAAAATGTATTTATTTATTTATTCTGGTTATAAGGGATACAAACAGGTAAACACCCACTGGAGTATCCACAAAATTAAATATAAATATTACAATATGAAATATAAGTAACTATAATATAAAAGATGTGAAAGGTTATTTACCAATTAAAGCAAAATTAAAATTAATTAAATTAAAGATACTACACTTAATTCAAATATACAAGCAAGCAACAATAAATATAACGTGCAAAAAATTTAAATTATCAAATCATCAACAACCACAAAAGACACATTAGGAAAGTTAAAGTAAAGCTACTGTTCTTAATTATTTTTAAAATATTTTTTATCTGTGTTAATGACATTGAAAAGAAATCAACTTTGTTACAAAGACTATTGCTGTGTCTTACTACTCGGCAAAGAGGAGAATTCTGAGCCGAATATGTTCGCCTAAATGGCAGATTAAACATGTTGTTCTCAGAGGCCTCTGAGGGACATTAATGTAAATCTGTTCAAGAATTTCTGGGCTCTGTATTATGTTATTAAAAATCTTAAATAAAAATAGCACATCAGAGATGGTTCTTCTATCCGTCACAGACATAAGACGAAAATGACTCCGAGCCTGAGAAATATCGTTGTTTGGAATTAAAAATGCCTGTTTAAACGAAAGATATTTAAAAATCTATTCTGGATTCGTTCCAAACGATCAATGTACGTTATTTGCTGTGGACTCCAAACAACAGTTGTACAAACAAATAATTGGTTTAGCATCCTCAAAATGTTTACATTTTCTTGTAACATAACCCAACATTTTCGAAGCAGAATTAACAACAGATTCAACATGTAAATCAAAAAGCAATTTAGAGTCGAAGACAACTCCTAAAGTTTCTTATATTAGAAACTTTTTTAAGGAAGTATTCCCTATTCGGTATTAGTGCATTATTTGGTCCTGTTTGCGGGAGAACGTAATGGAGGTGCACTTAGACAGATTAAGATAGAGGCTATTCTTATCACAATAGTCTTTCAAGCGATTTAAGTCACTCTGAAGCTTGTCACAGTCTTCAAGGCTGCCGATACTGAAAAAAAATTTTTACAGTATACTTACGTTATACTTTAATTATTGCTGGTTTTTGAGATAACGACCTATATTTGTACTATTATCTGATTTACCAATGTAATAATTAAAAACGAGTAAGGAATAAAAACAACTAACATAACATCTTGTCTTCTTCTTCTTCTTCATGGGAGCCGTCTTCATTCACTACCGAAGGCAGCGTAGCCCTTTGCTTTTTTCTCCTCTCATTAGTCATGTTCCTTTTACAAGTCTGTATAACCCCGAGACTGGTTGGTTGATATATTCCTGTGGGCTCATTTTCGGTTGCCCAAATAATGCCTGTCTTTTGTGATTCAACGCCTTACATTCGCACAGTATATGGTAGGCTGTTTCGTCCCCCTCGTCGCACATTCTGCAACTTGGGTCCCCATTGTATGAGCCTATGTTGTGTAGGTGTCCTTTTAGATTATCGTGCCCTGTTAGCAACCCTACTGTTATGCGAAGTCTCTTCCTACTTTGTCTGAGTAGTTCTTCCTTCCATAACATCCTATAGTTAAGGTTTAAACTGCTGATCGTTTCTTAGTACTATATTCTGTCAAACCTTTTGGTCCTTTGCCAAAAATATTAGTCAGAACTTTTGCACAAATTCTTTTCCACCCCTAATCTCTGAAGATGGAATTGTCTCTACCTCCAAAGGAAAAGCCGAACTATTTGCCAAACAATTTGCTGCCAACTCTACGCTTGATCCTCCTATTAATCTTCCTCTTCCAACAGTTGTCCCTGTTTCTCATAAAATGTCCGATATAATTTTTAAAGTCAAACAGATCAAGCGTATTCTTTCTTCTCTTAATACTAAAATCGTCTGAGCTGGATGGCATACCAGCAATCGTCTTAAAAATGTGCTCGAGTTGCACCATCTTAATCTCCCTCTTTCGAATCTCTTACGACACGGGCATTTTCCCGAGAGAGTTGGAAAGCTGCACGTGTGCAACTGTCCCCAAAAAAGGATCCAAAAGTCTCCTTTTAACTATAGACCTATATCTCTTCTTTCAGTTGTTTGCAAAGTAATGGAAAAATTCATTAATTCCCAAATCTTAAAGTATCTTGAAAAACATAAGATCTTACATGATAGACAATATGGATTCCGTCACAGTAGATCCACAGCTGATCTTCTTTCCTTTGTCTCACACAACTGAAACAAGTTCTTGAGTTTCTTGGTGAATCCCAGATCGTTGCTCTTGACATATCCAAAGCTTTCTGATCAGGCCTGGCATGATGGGCTTCTTAACAAACTTCCTTCTTACGGTCTTCCACCTAAGCTTTTGCTCTTGGCTTTCCAGTTTCCTTTCTAATCGACGTATATCTAGTAGTGTAGATGGTCATTCTCAGCTTCTACCAAATAAATGCTGGGGTGCCCCAGGGCTCAGTGCTGGCACCCACGCTGTTTCTTCTCCATTAACGATCTTCTCTCCACAATCAATCCCATTCATAGTTTTGCTGACGATAGTACCCTCCACTCTAGTATTCAATTTCTTAAGCCACCGTGTAATCTCTGATTTTGAAAACAAGCGCAGGTCAATGCAGATATCTCTTCACAAGACCTCAAACTTATCTTGGATTGGGGCGCCAAAATCGTGTTCAGTTTAATGCCTCAAAAACACAGTCATGTTCGCTGTCATGAAAAGTCTGCGAATGCTCATCCCTTACATATGAGAGCGGCCAAGTTCTGGAGAACAAAGAGTCGTTTATTCTAGTCGGTGTTACTTTGGAGAATAACCTCAACTGGCACAAACACATTTCATCCATAGCTTCGGCGGCTTCAAAAAGATTGGATTCTCTTTCGAGCCAGAAAATATTTCTCTTCTTCCAATCTGTACACTCTGTATGTATCCCAAATCAGACCCTTCCATTCAAAAAGAGCTGTTCGTCTAAAATTTAATGATCCAACGCTCACAGAAAGGCTTCAACTCTTCTTGCCCATCGTCGAGCTGTAGGGGATCTGTCGCTCTTCTATAGGTATTTTCACGGCTTCTGCTCAGAGGAATTGCCAGTATTATTCCTTCTCTGGCAGCTCCCAACAGGGCAAACATGTAGTGCAACTTTTATGCATCCTTTTACAGTTCAGTTAGAGAGGCCCCGAACTTCCCGCTTTCTTCGTTCCTTTATTCCTAGATTGTCAAGACTATGGAACCTGCTGCCCGCAGAAGTTTTCCCTCTCCTCATAATCTCCAAAAATTTAAGTCCTGTGTGAACAAACTCCCTCTCACCACACTGGAGACACCCACGGTACGTTAGTACTTAGGCATCAGCCTTCGTGGACTGTCCAAAGATAAAAATAATAATAATAATAATTATTATTATTATTTTAAAATAATTTTTTTATTGTTAGAGTGACCAATTTAGTTCTTTTATTAGCTACTTAATTATCTGAAATACCAGCAATAATTGACGTATAGTGTAGGTATTTGACATCTTTAATGTAGAACTGATTTAGAGTCAAAATTTGGCAAAATATACAAAGCGTTTCGTTAAAAAAAACATACTTTACAATGAAAACTGTATCTGTATATTTACCAATACTGTACCAAACACACATTTTTAATTTTAAGTTTTTATCTGTATCATGTACAGGGGCAGAGATATTTAGTGTATAAATAGAGTTGGGACATCCTGTATATGATTTACCAATTAATACATTTGCATATATTAAAACGGATATAGAACTATCTATATTATAAATATAACCGACCAAACATCCATGCGACATACCTATAATTACGTTGGTTTCACTTTTAAGGCAATCGCCAATAACCGATTAACATGCACAAATAACTGCAATTTGGTTAGTAAATTTTTAATTTCTTCCTTGATTTGTAAAAATATATTTTATGTGTAATACATGAATGAAGACAAAATTTTACTTAATTGAATTCAGCATGACTTAACAATTTTAAGAGTGTTTAAACGACACGTCTGTCTACGATTTCGTTCTAATCTTTTTTGACTTGGCAAGTTTTTTACTGATTTGTCTGTAAAAATGAATGTGATTTTTTTATTAGTTCAGACAGTTTTTTAATTGATACAGACAGATGCCAGTTAAATCAGAGTGGAACACAATTGTAGACAGAAGTTGGTCTAATTTTAGATTCAGTATTTTAAGAGGCCGATGTTTTTGTTTATGACGCTCAGTTTTAATGCGATTAATAGCTACAAAAAATGTTTTGCATTTTACGATCACTTCCGGTTTAACAGGAAGTGGCTGGCATGAACTTTGAAAATGGACATTTTCAATCTCCATTTTCTTGAAAACAAACAAAAATTGGTATAGGAATTAGGTATATATACTTCAAGTCCAAAATTTCTGTCAATGACGCATCGCTCGCTTTTAGAGTGCCCCGGGTTGTGTGGGGTCAGGGGAATCAATTCCAGTGGCGTACGCATTTTAGAAAATAATTGATAAAATTTCGTCAAAACAAAAAATATTTTTTACAAGCAAAGTTATTTCCCACATTTTCATCAACCCTTTAAATTAGTAACAAGCCTATATTATTTTGGTATTATTCGGATTAATGAAAAATGTAATTTTTTTGCTTAATTTTGCACACCTCCTTTTTTGGGAGGTCATAGAACACAAATTTGAGTTTTTTGGCGATTTTTCAACGTTTTTCCCAAAAAAAAAAACATTTTTACTTTAATTTTACCTTCTCTGATTTTATTTTTCTACATGAAAAAAAAAATAAAATTTTAGTCTTAACATAAATTAAAAAGATGTAAAAGCAGAACGATAGACAATCCAAGTTACACCGACTTGCCAATTCACCACCGATCTTGCAATCTCAATATTAAATACGATATTCACACGCATTGCTTCAACAAAAATATCCACTATATAAGGAACACGAAAGCTCTGAGATCATCAGCTTGTAGAATCCATAACTATTTCGGGTCTTTTCGTGTTCCATATTTAGGATTTCCATATCGAGAATATTTTTGATCAAACATTGCGGGTCGAGCGAAGCAAGGTTCGCATACCTTATAAAAATGTCATAAAGAAAACTATTACAACCTGGTAACAGGTCAACATTTTAGAATTTCGAGTTGAATTCGGACGTAAACGTTTTACCTCCTTTTGTTGAAAATTAAGGTTTTTTCCTTACTTTTTAAATGTTTTTTTAATATTAACATAGTATGAGTTTTTTAAATATATTTTTGTGCAAATGACAGAATTTAAAGGAATATGTCGTAAAATGGAATTAAACAATTCAATTATTATTATTTTTTAAATACTATAAGAGGCAGCCAAAAAACAGCTTCTGATTCATGTTTAACAATCGAAAAGTAAAAGTGTGCAAAAAATTGCGAAAAATCGCATTTTCCAGTATCCGAATAATTACTAATATTGATTTTTTTGCCTTTTAAAACTCTGAATACCGTACGCGAAAAAACTTTTGTTAAAGTTGCACATATCTCTGCAGCATCCAAAGTGGTTAGTTCTGGATTTCGTTCCCGAATCCCATGGTAAACATTTTTAACCATTATTCGTTCTTTTAACGTTAACTGAGTTTTTTTGTAGGCGGATAACTAGTTAAAGGTTGGTTAATATTCATAGTTTACAGAATTAAAAGCACTTAACAACACTAAATCTTTATAAACAACTATATACACTAAATAAGATAAACTATTATAAAATTGGCACAAAACAATATCTATATACTACAATTATTAGAAATTTATAAAATTTAAACTTACAAAATCTGTCCATAATCAATAATAACTAAATAAAATCATCGAGCAGCACGAAAACCCTGTCGATACGCTTATTTTCAAGTCTCTTCAAGTTGTAAACTAAGGAATGTGTGTTGCCACTTTTATTGTCTTCCCGATAACAATGATTTCAATACATATTGGCGTGCTATTTTAAGTGCGATCGCTGGCTGGTGATTTATTTTCGCGAATTATGACAACGTGGCGATGAAACTTTTGGCCGGTTCACTGTTATTTGAGCGGAAAAGTATATCATAGGCTTAAAAATCATTTACTAGTGTTAGATTTTAGGTTTTATATGAGGTATCACTTGCAAAATACACAATGTGTTCCATTTAAAATATCACAACTCACACCACTTTTGGTGTGAGCGAAAGTGGTAGGCAGATGGTATTATATCCAAAATTGCCATACGATAACACAATATAATATCGTAAAATTTTAAAGCGATAGGTTTGCATTAACGATAATAAATGGCCTGGTATTGGTTTTTGTTATAACAATTGTATGGAATTATAAACCAAAACTATAATGTACATTAAAAGTACAAATATATCTTTAAATTTGTAAATAAACTGGTTTATTGACATATTCAATTTGCGTATCAAAGACTTCATTTTCTAATTTTGTACAGGGTTATTCATTTTAAAGTAAACAGGGCATTATTTTCAAACTTTCCTGTACTTTTTTAAAAAACGAATATAGCCATTTCGTGCATTTTTTTTCCGTAGAATTCAATAATCTAATCAGAAAATCATTTGAAACAAAAGCAAAAGAGTTACCGCACGAGTGACGTAATTTTTAAATGTAATACTTATATATTTTTTAAAATTTGGATTCTACGAATCATTTCTCATAAAAAATGTATATTATGTCCTTAACTCGTTAGTTTTTGGGGAAAAATGGCGAAGATGTAAATTCCGTATTATGCATTTTTTATGGAAAACAAATAAATGATATAAAAATATTATGTTTAATTTAATTTTTCTAAAGCTTATCTGTAGAGGTCTTAAATTTTTGGCTTACGGAGCCGAAAATTGATTTTCAATATAAAATTCAAATTGCAACACCCTGTATTTTTGGGGGTTTTTACGGGTCATTTTACCCGTATAATATCTATACTATTTGTTAGTTTTTGAGGAAATGGCGATTAAAGATGTTCAACGACTGCAATTATGCAGTTATAGGGGAAAAAATAAACGTTGAAACATTTTAATATTTTTTTAAATTTTAAATTTTAAATTTTTTTAATTACCTTCTTAAATAAAACTAATATTAAAATAACAAAATTGCTCCAAAAAGACGGCCTGAATTTAGCTTATTAATTTTCTAACATTTATTTGTTTTCCCTATAACTGCATTATGTAAGGTCGTTTGAAACTTCAATCGCTATTTTCTCAAAAAAATAACAAAGTAGGTATAATATTTTACAGATTTTATATCAAGAATGACCGAGAAACCAAATTTAACAAAATATACGGGTGTTGCAAAAATTTTAAAAAATTTTTGGAAAAAAAAACCGATTGGCCGGGAAAGTTTTTTTTAAAAAGAGTCTTTTTGAAAAAAATTTAAAATTTAAAAATAATAATTTTTTATATTATTTATTTGTTTTCCCATAAAACTGCATAATATCGGTAGTTTGACATTTTTAAACGCCATTTTCTTAGAAACTGCAGAGATAAGTATAGACATAATATACATATTATATCAGAAATGATTTGTAGAATCCCAAAATTTTAAAAATATACAGGGTATTTCATTGGAAAAATCAAAGTTGATGTCGTTTCCGGTTAAACCGGAAGTGATAGAGACTTTTATAAAATCCCAAAAACAGCATCTTATGATATATTAAAGCATCCTAAAATTTGAAAGCTATATGTTTTTATTCAAGAAAATAAAAGGCTGGGTAGTGATTTCTTTGTCACCCGGTTTTTTTTTTTTTTTTTTTTTTTTTATATATATATATATATATATATATATAAAAAATATATTTTTTTTATTAAAATTTTTTTTATAAAAATTTTTTTTTTTTAATTTTTTATTTTATATTTTATATATATATATATATATATATATATATATATATATATATATATATATATATATATATATATATATATATATATATATATATATATATATATATAATTTTAAATTATAATTTTTTTAAAAAATAACCAATCTTTTTTTTGTTTAGCTACATCTGGTTAAACCGTAAGTGATGAGCAGATGTGGTTGTATTCAAAATCGGCATCTTGTAAGACGATATATTGTCCAAAATTTTAAAGCTTAATATTTTTATTTAAGAAAAGGTTGTTGGTACTGATTGCGTTGTCACCAGAAATAAATATTTTTGTCCCGCTTTAAATTGTTACTGATTTTAAATATTATAAAAACAGACATATCCCTGGATTCATAATCGGATCATAACAAAAACCTAAAAATCTTACCAAGTTACCTAAAAGATTATCTACCAGATTTTACGAAAAAACGGGATAATCCCAAAAGTAGAAATATATAAGATGGGCACGCTTTCGCCTCGTGTCATCACAAATCTTTTTTAGCCCGAATCAAATTTAAAGGACTACACATTAACTTTAAATTGTAATTACGCCAAACTAAAAAAAAAAGATTGAGGATGTAAACTATAATGTAATTGAAAATAATATTTTAAAAATTAAGTCATGGTGTAACTCTAACTTGCTTTTTTTAATATAACTAAAGCTAATTTAAATGAGTACTCAATAACATATTTTTGAATGATGAGATTATTAAATCCTCTCCATGTACTAAATTTTAGGATATTATGTTGATGTTAAACTGAATTTCAAAAAACATCTAGGAAAATTGTTGAAGTAAACTTGATCTAATTGTTATGCTATTAGAGAACTCTCTCATCAATTAGAAGAATTTTTTATTTTGACATCTATTTTGCTAAAAACAACATTTTATTTTAATAAAATTAAAAAAATTTAAAAAAAATTTAAAAAGTTAAAACCAAAAAAAGGAAATTTTAACCTTTTTAAATTCTTAAATTTTTTTTATTAAATATTTGTAATAGCACTATTCTCTATGTTGCTGTGAGGAGTGTCAAACGATTGATGGTGTTGGCTCGAAGAAGTGTCTATTTTTTGTCTTTTCAAGGGACTTGAAGCTTGTAGATGGTACACTATTTGGACGGTTTTAAGGCAGTGATGATATTTGAATGATGTTGACTGTCCATTTGTAGATCGGTTGGATAGACGCACCTTTAAAATGCCCTGTGATTTGATGAGTTGCTGCTCGCCTACACCGGCCTTTGCCAGATTAGTAACATCAGTTGATCGCATAGAATGGGGGGGGATTTTTTAAACTTCTGTCGTGTTCTATTTTTTTGGGCTGCGTCTTTGTCAATTTTGACAGTTATTTTTCCAACAGGAATTTTTTTAAACCATCCAGTGCTACGTTGGATTGCCATGCTGAATTTGGTGTCAAAACAATCTTTTTTTTTATTTTAGACGTTCTTTGTTTAACAGGATTTGTACAAACGTCCCGGGGACAAAACTCTTTTGAAAAATTGGGAAAAACGTTTTAAGATTAATGTTATTTCAAACTTATTGGTTTCCGGACGGGTTAGCAATAAATTTTTTGATTATTTACTTAAAACTAAGAAAACCCAAAAATTTTTTATTAATACTTGATTTTGATTTTTTTAAAAAAATAGTTTCGGTGAAGGTAAAGGATTTTAAAATTTAAAAAAAATTTTTAAAAAATTAAAACAGATTATTTTTATAGTTTATTTGATTTCTGGGAATATCATTAAAAGAAAATTACATATTTATATTATTTAAAAATTATACTTTTTTAGAGATTATGGAGAAAACTGGTTTTTGCAATAGTAAAAAAATAGGAATAAAAGGTTTAATTCTTTATTAATTGGTTTTTTTGTACTATAATAAATATTATTTTAAAAAATATTAAATAGAAAATAAACTTACTTGAAACATTGGCAACCCCTTATAAGATATATTTATTTCAAATTTTTGGTTATGCGGTATAAGTGGCACATAAATTATTTGATTATATTACAAAACAATTTAATGTAAATAAGTTTTTTTTTTATTTTATATAATTTCATAAAAATAATTATTTCATTAATACTTAAAACAAATCAATTTTATAAAGAATTTTTATGTTTTTCATGTTTTTTTTACTATTATTGCGGGGCAGACTACTCTCCTAATAATCTCTAAAAAATTATAATTTTTAAAATAATATATAAATATCTTTATTCTGGGAAAAGCCAAATAATTTTTTTTTTAAAGATTTTTCCAAGATAAAAAGTATGCGCACATATTTTTTTTTTGATATAAGCGTTTTTTCTCCTTTACAAAAAACATTTACAATTTTGTTGCAAAATAAAAGCAATATCTCACTGTTTTGTTCCAAATTATCAATTTCTTTTTAAAATTTTCTGTTAAGCAACGACCCCCTTTCCCCCCCCAAGCTCAACTGCTGCAATAAAGAAAAAATTTACGCTGCAAACCGGTTGGGGTTGTCTCTCCCATAAGGACACCATCTTGTAGTAGTCGTCCATATTTAAAGAAGCTGAACTTTTTTTCCTTTTCCTTCATGTTTCTGGAGACTCCCCTTTCGCATTTCAGCGTCTCTAGCTTTAAAGGTATTGTCGTGGAATGGGTCGAACACGATTTAAATTCTAAAAATTTTTTTCCTGCAGTTTTTGGCAACGATATTAAAAATTTACTTTTACACACAGTTCTTTGTAGTCTTCCCCATTAGCTTTACGCATGTTCCATGTCCAGTCCTTGAGGATTGAATTTAGCTCGCCTGTAGTTGTTCTGGATAATTGAAATTTTTTTGCTTGGAAAATTCCATAAATTTTTTTCCAGATCGATGTGAGTTTTCTAGTATTTGTGGAACACTATTTCAAAGCCGCATTAATTTTACTTTGGGAAACATTTCCAAAAACCGATTCATTTTAGTTTCAGTTGAAAAATTAATAAATTCGTACATAGAAAACACAGCATAAAAACCATCAATTTTTTTTAACAAGGCAACTGGTCAAACTTGAATGAAATTTTTTCGTTTTTTTTTCCGAAAACTGCTCACAGCTAAGTTGACGTTGTTAAGTAATTTTTCCACTTAAAATTTTATTTGACATACCAATTCTTGATAGGATTGGTCAAAATTAATAGGAAGGAAATAATCATATCAAAAGAATTTTAGCACTAGTGATGAGCAAAGCAAGACCAAGACCAAGCCCGGGGCTAGTCTTGGTCTTTGCAAGCCTGGTCTTGGTCTTGTCTTGCAAGCCAAAGGAAGGTCTTGTTCTGGTCTTGATCTTGCACCACCCGGTCTTGGTCTTGGTCTTGGTCTTGCTTGCAAGAGTCTTGCTGGTCTTGCTTTTTTGAGTAATAATTTAAAGTAAGTAATCTTGAATAAAAATATATTTTAATCAAAAATAAACAAAAAATGGCGACTATATTTTTTGCATTAACATTTTAAAAAATATATCCATTTTAAGATTACAGTACATTTCAATTATTTGATTAAAAGCATATTTTAAATGTAGGGTTTATTTATTTATAGCGCTTTATTTTAAGTTCAATTAAGACAACCTGCTTTTATACATTTGGTGCAATTTCAAATATTTTAGTGAAAGAAACTTTAAATTTTCTTTAAAAAACCATATATAAAATTAAACAAATCTGTGTATTGAGTGAGCAGAAAAAACTTTTAATATCAAGAAAGTGAAATTTCCGTGAAAATAAATTTTAATATGTAAACATTGGTTTCTGCTTCAAAAAAAATATTTAGGAATCTTTTTTGTTCATATAAACTTTTATTTTTAAATAAGTTAACATTTTCCGTACAAAGTTGGCACAAATACTTTATAAACATTCTGCATAAACAAGGTGGCTCAATAGTGTGACAAAGCCTGATATTTCCGAAACCGTTCATGATGGTGAAAAAATGAACATACAAAAATTATAGAAGAAAGGGCGTAAAATGTGAAACTATTTTCTATTTCAATTTTTTTTTCGAAAAATCCACTGTCACCCAAAAAAATCTCTTATTTTTAGCTTTTAACCTAAAACCAAAAGATTTTTACAATTAATTTATAAAAAAATCACCACCCTGTATATTATACTGTAAATTGTTCAACTCTTATATAGGAACAATATTAACGTAGATGGTTTTTAAATACTATTTTCCGTTTAAGCCGAAACTAATGTTTAAAATTTATTTATATAAAAAATATTCCTATATGACATAAAAATAATATTTTTTATCAATCCATCTCTTTTACATTTATATCTTAGTTTTAAAAAGCCCTTTTATGTGGAACAAGAATAATGTTTTCTGTATTGTGGCAATTTTTGAACCAGCCGTAAGTGACATCACTAGATAGCTAATTTAAAAAACATTAGAAATATAAAAGTAATTTTCAGTTCTATCTTGATAGTTGGATAAATTTTTTAAATTTAGTAATTGTGCTTTTGAAAAAAAAGATAAAAAGTAGCAAAAGATTTGGTTTGTATTCAGGGTGCCTTTGCTTTTTATAATGTGCCGCTTCCGCACGTGTCTGTAATAATAGACCATATAAAAAGCAAAAGCGACCGACAATAAAAATTAAACCTTTTTTCTACTTTTTATGTTTTTTTTCTTTTTTAAAGGGCACTGAATTTTCATTTTTTTAAAAAAGGGTCCAACTATACCCATATTTTTTTCTCTGTCGTGAATGGTTTCGAAAATATAGAGCTTTGTCGGACTATTGAGTACAATCTTATTAATTTTGAAACATCTTATTGAATTTACTAGTTATCGTTGTTAGAAAACTGTATAAAAAAGTGAACAAATATTATTATTTAATTAAAGAAACTTGTTACTTATTAAATAATCGCCATTTTTAGCAGTTCTGGACAATTTTTGTCATGTCTGTATAAAAACCACTGTAAATGGAATATAAAAATTAAATTTTATAATATTAAAAAAATTGGAAAAGTGCAAAAGTCTTGCAGGTCGGTCTTGGTCTTGCGTAGTCTTACCCCCGGTCTTGATCTTGTCTTGGTCTTGCATACCCCGGTCTTGGTCTTGGTCTTGGAAGCGAAAAGGTGGTCTTGGTCTTGGTTCGGTCTTGGTCTTGCTGCAAGACCAAGACCAAGACCGGTCTCGCTCATCACTATTTAGCACTTACTTTTATCTATATTTTAAAAACAGTATCTTTAATATTCAAACAATATTTGTTTAATTATACTAAGAATTCTTCGCACAATACTAGACAAAACTCTCAACTTTTTTCATCTCCATCATTCATGTTGTACTTTGGTAAAAAAAAATGTATGACTTTAAAAAAATGTTTAATCATTAATCTGCTAGTTTTAAAATTATAGGTAGTTTTCATAAACTGAAATTGTCCGTCAAAAAGTTATTATTAGGAAAGGCTTATTATGTATTGTCTGAATAGTCTAAAGATGTCATATAATATTTTTAATATTCTGGGTTGATATTAGACGAGACGATACGAGACGTCTCGTCTCGTCTCGTCTCGAAGCCATTTTGTCTCGTCTCGAGAGCATTTTGTCTCGAATTTCGAGACGAGACGAGACGAGATAAAATACTTCGAGACAAGGTCGAGACGAGACGAGACGAGACGTCTCGAAAAATTTTAATGACCAAAACTAACAATATATTTCTAGTTCTTAAGAATTATACAGGTTGTTTAAGATTTAGTGTTACAAACTTCGACAGCAGTTGGATCTTGCAAAAATAAGTTTCTATAAACATAGGTCAAGAAATGCATCGTTTCAGAAATACAGGGTGTTAAAAAAAGAAGCTAAAATTAATTGCCTTAAAAAGTATATCACCCTGTGATTTTATAATTTTTTAATTATTTTGAATATTTCACTCATGTACATATTTTCCCATAAGGAAGTGGTATTATGGAAAAATTACAGCGGAAATTCCACGTCGTCTAGGCAACGTGGTTTTTCCACTTACTGTCAAATTGACAATACGAAATTTTTAAATAATAATTACGGTTTGTTCAATTAATATTTAATTTTAAGTTTATAAACTTTATCTACGTTTTTGATTCGTGAAATATTCTCCCTAAATACCGCTCGTGCTTTAAAATGAACCAGATATTTTTTACTCATGCGTGTATTCTTTAAAAATTTCACTCGTCCCTCGGACTCGTGAAATTATAAGAAAACACGCTATCGTAAAAAATTATCGGTAATTTTTAAGCACTCGTGGTAATACCCCCGATAAAACAACTTAAAATACCACTATTTTGTCTCCTGATTTTTTTTAAATTTTGCTTTGCTTTCAAGAAAAAAATTTAAACCGATTCTTTTTTATATCCTTTTGAAAAGTAGAAGTTTTAATTTGTCTCTCGAAAAAAACCTAAATAACGAAAAAGTTGTATTTTAAGTTGTTTTATCAAAATAATTGTTTTAAAAAATTATGTACAATTTAAGCTTCTTTTTAAGTTTAGGACCCTGCGTATTTCCAATTTCGAAACGATGCATATCGATGATATATATGTTTATAGAGACTTTTTTTGCAAGATCCAACTGCTGTTAAAGATTTTAAAACTATTGCTCAAACACCCTGTATAATTATAAGAAAAATTTCTAGAAAACATTTTACCTGTGTTTTGTAGTTTATGACTTATGTTTCATTATCTTTTAGATTTTTTTTTCTATTTTGTGGACATTTTTATGTCACTTATATGTTCTATATTTTTATTTTAAATAAAAAAACAAATTATTAGGTTCATTATTTTATTTTTAGTTGCAAATTGTGGGTGTCCGTAAAGTCTGAAATCACCAATTTTTCGAGACAACTACACAATTTTAAGAAAAGCTCAATCACGTCAACTTTTCTTTACAAGGCGTGTTATAAAAAAAATACAAGCATTTATACAGGGTGTTCCATTTTTAAAAAATATTAATTCATCTTCTTACTTCTTACAAGCTTCAACACAAGAATGAACTAAGGAAAAATGTCAAAACATTTTAAAAAGGCAACCGCTCTATAGATCTTTAAATAGTAAAAAACATGCAAGAACTATTGCCGCATCCCGAATAAAACGATGTGTCGGCAAAGTATACAGGCGGCGCGGCGGCACTTTTTGATGCCTATGCAGAGGGTTGTTTTTGAATGTTTTTCTGTTACTTTTTGCCAGCTATTATGTTTTTTAAAAAATTTTAATTTAAACTGAAAAAAATGCATCCTCCTTAAAATACATATTGCTTGCAGCAGATTTTGCAATTAGTTTGTAGGTAGGTATATAGTGTACAGGGTGAGTCAACGATGGCGAGGAGGTAAGTACAAAAATTTAATTTGCCTTGCAATATAAGATGTGGTAGATAATGTAGCTTAAAATGCATAAGTATTAGGTATATGGTTAAATAGTATGTTAAAGTTTAACAATATTTTAAATTAGACAGGGCACGTCCATAAAGTGTTAGGGTGCTACAAAAATATTTTTTTAAAATGTAAGGTATAATACCTATACCTACTCATATTTTTACAGTTTTGGATTATATTTACTTAATTCTAGAAATTCCTATACCTACTTTACATTCTATACCCAAAAAGTTACGTTTGTATAAGAATATTGCCATTTAGGATAGTTTGGGTATACTTAATTATTATGGAAAAGTTAAAAAATTTGGTAAAAAAAATGAGAATGAACATTTTTAAAATTAAACATTGGAATTAATAATGTAATGATAAAATTTGTGTGTTCCATTTAAAAAATAAGTCTTTTTATCACCATCTTGTGCCCTGTGCAGACATAAAAATTAGTTTAAAAAATGTGTAACATGTACCTAAAAATAAAAGTCGACGGGTCCAAGCATTTTTATAAAACTTCCGATCTAATTTTTATTGAAATTATCCTATACATTACTAATGCACTGTATATTGAAATTAATTTAATTGAAATAAACCAAAACAACTCGAGACAAACGAGACAAATCGAGACGAGACGAGACAAACGTTTGTCTCGTCTCGTCTCGACCCTTGTCTCGTCTCGTCTCGAAATATATTATCTCGAAATTTCGAGACGAGACGAGACGAGACAAGGATTTATCTCGTCTCGTCTCGTCTCGCGGCAACTCTAGTTGATATTAAATTTTTATTTGTATTCTGTTTTGTCAAAAAGATGTATAATTTTATATGACAATAAAGTAACGGGGGTCCTAAACAGGCAAAAGAAAAGATTTAACGTGTTTTTCATTTCAAATAAATTTTATGCAACCGTTCTTCGTTCTCTGATAGTTTCCAAGCGGCCAATATTTAGGACAACCTGTACTGAAAATATGGATAAATTGGTAATTAAGAATCACCTACAAGCAATTACAAGCACTCAAAAATTATCATTAAGTTCAATTAGATAATTCGTTACACAATATTAAGTTGTAAGAGTTTTTACTTTCTTTTAAATGTTTCAAGTAGTTTAGTGGCATCATGTTCTTCGGTGATACTTATCAGTATAGGTCATGGTATCGCAAAAAGGAAAACATTTTTTTGATTTATTTAACAATACTTGTTTGTTATATAATGATTTCATTTTGAAATTCGTATAATTAAGTTTCTTTTGCTTACAGGCACACTAAAAGAAAAACTAATTAATGTAGCTTTAAAAAACTTAAAATTATTTATACAAATAAATTTTTCCAGCTTTAAAAATATCTGCTTATATTTTAGGTTAAGTAGATTATATTTTAATAAAGCCCTATTTTGGTGTATCCACGCTGTTTGAAGTGCCGTTTGACGGCCAGTCTTTTTAATAGTCTAGTCAAGAAGTCAGTTTTCTGCGATTATTTTCTTCCTATTAATTTTGACCAATCGCTATCAAGAATTGGTATGTCAAATACAAATTTTAAGTGGAAAAATTACTTAACAACTGTCAACTTAGCTGTCAGCAGTTTTTCCGGCAAAAAAAATCATGCAAGTTTGACAAGTTGCCTTGTAAAAACAAACTTGATGGTTACTATGCTGTGTTGCTATGTACCGTTACCAACAACAAAGATCACAAACGACGCTTACGAATTTATTAATTTTTCAACTAAAACTCAAAATGAATCGGTTTGGAAATGTTTCCGAAGGTAAAATTAATGCGGCTGTTGAAAATAGTGTTTCACTAAATACTTAGAAAACTCACACATTGATCTGGAAGCAATTTATGGAATTTTGCCAAGCAAAAAATTACCAATTACTCCAGACAACAACTACAGGCGAGCTGAATTTAATCCTCAAGCACTGGGCATGGAACATGCGTAAAGCTAATGGGGAAGACTACAAAGAGCTGTGTGTAAAAGTAATTTGGAATATCGTTGCCAAAAAACTGAAGGAAAAATATTTTTAAGAATTTAACATCGTGTTCGACCCATTCCACGACATTACCTTTAACCCAGCTAGAGACGCTCGAAATGCGAAAAGGAGAAGTCTCCAGAAACATGAAGAAAAAATGAAAACAAGTTCAGCTTCTTTAAATATGGACGACTACTACAAGATGGTGTCCTTATGGGATGAGATAACCCCAACCGGGTTGCAGCGTAAATTTTACTTTATTGCAGCAGTTGAGCTTGCTTGGAGGGGCGAAGAAGCGGCTCGTTGCTTAACAAAACATTTTAAAGAAGAAATTGATAATTATGGAATTAAAACAGATGAGATATTGCTTTTTAATTTTGCAACAAAATATGTAAATGTTTATTGTAACTTGGCAGAAAAAACGCTTATATCAAAACAAAATATGTGCGCATACTTTTTATCTGGGCGTAAAATCTGTTTTTGCAATTTTTTAATGTCTTTTTTGCAATACCTGGTATAAATCACGTTTTGCCATTTTTTTAGCATCCAAAATTTGCTAGCTGTACTATTTGTGTAAAAAAAAATCAAAAAATCAAAAACGATATATAACCACTAACATTTCTTTTGCTTTTCCAAAAAAATTAAAAGTTACATACATCTACTTTAAAATCACACTACAAAATGTATTTTGACATTTAAGTCAAATTATGTATCCCTTGTATAAGGAAGGATCGAGTATAACACCGTCTTTAGCAAAACTACACAAAGTGGTGCAAAAAATCTGTGCAATAGCAAGTGGTTTGTTCCTAATTCGAAAAACGAACGTCTAAAATAACAACAAATAGATTGTTTTCGACACCAAATTCAGCATGGCAATCCAAGCGTAGCACTGGATGGTTTAAAAACATTCCTGTTGGAAGAAATGAACTGTCAAAATGGACAAAAGACGCAGCCCAAAAACAGGTATGAACACGACAGAAGTTAAAATATCTAACCATTCTATGCGATCAACTGCTGTTACTAATCTGGCAAAGGCCGGTGTGGGCGAGCAGCAACTCATCAAAATCACAGGGCATTCTAAAGCTGCGTCTATCCAACCGTATCTACAAATGGACAGTCAACATCATTCAAAATATCACTGTCTTAAAAACCGTCCAAAATAATGTACCATCTACAAGCTTCGAAGCTCCCTTGAAAAGACAGAAAATAGACACTTCTTCGAGCCAACACCATCAATCGTTTGACACTCCACAGCAACATAGAGAATAGTGCTACTACAAACATAATTAAAAACAATTTAACCGATATGGCTAACAATACTCCTGTAACCTACAATAATTGTAATTTTTATATTAATTGTAATTTAAAATGAGTTTGAAGTAATTACCTTTCCTAGCTTGAAAGTTATATTGTTCTTATTAATAATTGTTCTTATTGTTTTAATAAAAAAAAAGTTGTATTAAAATAAAATGTTTATTAAACTCAGGAAATAATCTTACCAAATATCCCTCGTCCATCTAATTTTTCCTGTGGAAAAATTGGAACACTCGTTTCTAAGTAATCTGTTTTAACAAATAGCATTTGCGAAAGTGGAAAAATCCTTGTCTTCAACTCGGAAAATTAAATACACTAGGGATATTACCCCCGAAAAATAATTAGAAGGGTACGAAAAATATAAGCGATTGCAACTGTGAGAAGTGTGTCATGTCAATTTTTTTCTGCAAATAAAAATTGCAATTGTTATTAACAAAAAAAAAATGAGAAAAGAACCTTTTTTTAATGATAACTCAAAAACTGTACAAGATAGCGGGAATTGCAAAGAGATCCTTAAAAGAAAAGGAAATTTCTGATGAAAAACTCTAGCTTAATTATTTATTATTTTGTTTGTTTTTCGGTTCTTCACAAAAGTCCTTTTAACGGGATCGTAAATAAACTGGAATAAACATAAAAATTTTTACTTTAAAAGAAAAAATGGTTATGTTTGACAGTTTTCTTCATTAAAAAAAAAATAAAGAAAATGTTACGAATTTTGAGTTTTAGGTTCCATGCACCTTTTTTAAATTGTACCATACCTGTTGTCCAAGACTAATGGGTATTTTTATCATTAATTTGTCTACGTAGGTACCTATATCAAGCCCTTTGTTGGTTTTTGAGTCATCGGTATAAAACAGATTAGGTCTGCTTTAAGAGAAGGGCCCTTTTCTCAGTCTTTCCTATTTGGTATAATGGTTTAAAAGACCTATAAGGTCCCGTTTAGGCCTAAGACCTTAGTAGGATCTTTCCTCATGTAGACATTTTCCACCTTATTTGTGCTCCATGAAAAACCCATTTTGGATACTGTAATGTTGGAGACATGTTGAAGACTTTTGTCATGTAGAGTCCTTATTAATTAAATAAATAGAGAAACTTACAGCACATCGTAACATTAGTGTCATAACACTTTAAAAAACATCCAGAAACCGAAAGTAGCAATGCGTCGTAAATGAGTTTTTTCTTGAACCATTTATAATATATTCTTTTATATTTTCTTGGGCATAGTGGTTCTTGTTATTTTTTTAATTACCAAATAAAAAGAGTTTGCATTTCAATTTGAATTTATTTACAAACGTTTCGGCTTGTTTGGCCTTTCTCAATGTCAATAAGAGGATAATCCATTTAAAACAAAAACATATATGTGTCACAACAATTTAAAATTAACATGTCAAAATTTAAAACTATTTAGACAGACAATACACAATCTGTACCTACATATGTAGGTTGTGTATTGTCTGTCTAAATAGTTTTAAATTTTGACATGTTAATTTTTAAAATTTTTGGGCCTTTTGTTTTTTTTTTAAATGGATTTAAATATTAAATAAATTCAAATTGAAATGAAAACTCTTTTATTTGGTAATTAAAAAAATAAAAAGAACCCTAGAAAAAAAAAAATATAAATATATATATATATATATATATATATATATATATATATATATATATATATATATATATATATATATATATATATATATATATATACATAATTATTAATTGTAATTCATTATTTTTATAAGCTTTGCCTTCTTCTAGTAACTAGTTTTTTTTTCGTTTTTTTTTACTAATGTTTTTTATTTCACTGTTGTTGCTCCTGCTGTTTTTTTTAGGTTTTTATTTAAATAATCTTTATCGCTATTACTCTTTAAATAATTTATTGCATTATTACATTATGCTACCAGACAATTTGTTTTAGTATCGATAAACAATTAAAATAATTGTTTCTATACTAACAGCAGTTAGGTGTTTCATAACAATAAACATATGTTAAACAAAAGAATCATGCAAATTTGCATGCATGTATTATATATTCTAGCACTTGATGAATGTTCAGTATTGTTATGACAGTTTAATAATTTAAAAATAAATTGAGATAAATAGTTAAAGTATAAAATATGAACTAAGTAATATGGAAATGTAAATATCTCCTTGAAATAAGGGAAATTTTTTTTTTTTTTAAAAAAAAAAAAAAAAATTTAAAAAATGAATTAAAAAAAATAAAAAAGAATTTTTAAAGTTTTTTTTTCTTTTTTTTCCAAAATTTTTTTGGAAAGTTCCCTTCCGAGAAAATAAAAACCTAAAAAAATAGAAAAACTTTTTTTTTTTAAATTTTTTGTTTTGTTCCCCCCTTTTTCAATAGCTAATTATTTTGAATTAAAAAAAAAATTTCCGAAAAATTAGTAATAAAAGGAAACATCTTTTCACAAATTTTTTTTGATAAATAGAAAAAAAACGACTTCGCCGTATCCCAATTTTTTGTTGAGAGGCATGTTTATCGACTGTTGGATTAGGGGTTGGGTGCCATGTTACGGCTCTAGGTCTCTTTTAGTGTTCATTAGAGGTAGCATGATCGCTCAGATTTACATTGAAGAAATAGTGGAGCCACATTTAATTCCATATCTTAGGACTTTCCAAAACCCAACTGCTCGACCACATGTGGCAAGAGTAACGTTGGACTATTTTGAACATGCCGAAATTAATTTGCTGCCATGGCCACCACAATCGCCCGATTTGTCTCCCATGGAACACGTTAGGGATACCATTATAATGAAATTGTAAACTTCCCATCGATCTCATGTGCGCAAAAAATTTTATACAAGGTCAAAGTTCGTTAGAATAGGTTTTTTTGGCGAAACAGTTAGTTTTATTAATAAATAGCTTTAACAAAAATTTTAGACCATGCAATTGTCTACAAACATTGTTCCTCCAGTTTTTCCCCTAAAATTCACCATTTCTGAGAAAAAGCAATTATGTGAGGTAGTTTTTTTTTAACGTGTTTTCCCCAGTAGGCCTACTCCACGGTCTAGTTTACTAAATCCTAGTAGAATAAAAGTTCTTCTTATTTAATATCTTCTTCGTCCTTGTTTTTTTTTTCTTTTCTTACTTTATCTTCTTTTTCTTCTTCTTATTTTTTTTCTTCTCTTTCGTAAATGTTCAAAGCAACATCATTGTTCTCGTTGATGTGGATTTCTTTGGGAGATAATATAAAACGATTATCGTAATTTGGGCATGCTTGAATGAAAAAAAACCCTTAGCAGTTGGGGAAAGACATTAACACACGTTTTATTTCATATATTTTAAAAGATAAATAACGTAACGTAAGTAATACCAACGGATTAACATCTTCACCAACAAACAACATTTACATCAGTTGAATTGAATTGATTAATTGAACTTTCTATGATGAGTACACCAGCGTCATTGTCTGCTTGCTTAACTAAAATCTGTTTAGTGGAAAATTTTTCTTTTTTTTTTGACCTTAGAAAAAAGAGCAGGCAGATGGGCACTGTCACGTAGACAATTGCGCAGTGGACAGATGTTGCTCACGGCCAAATGGTGACATTAAATGAGGGACTCAGTTTCTTGTCGGTTCATATTCTCAAAATTATCATTCAATATTAATGTATTAGTCACACAAACCAATATTTTTACTTATATTTTGCGTCCAATGATGTTTATAGGCAGCATAGTCATACATAGGGTAGGAAATTAAACTTTAGTAAATTTTAGAATCGCTTTTTCTCAGAGATTTTGTTTTTTTTTTGGGAAACAAGTGTAAGGACTATTTTTATAGACAATTGCATTAGATTAGATTAGATTAGATTATTTGAGCGGAGATGGCGAAAAATGACCTCCACCACTGCAACCTTACCAGATTTATTGTGGTTTCTCCTATCGTTCTTTAGAGTACCTTGTCCAAGCCCGTCTTCTTAAACTAGACTCCAGAGTCTCGACACTGGCCACTCCATATAACTTGCCGGTTTTGGCCCCCTCCCCGCCCCAGTAAACCTAAGCCTGCATAGTGCTTCGCAATGGCACCACATAAGGAGGTTTTTCAGCCTCCTGGCAGAACCTACACAGGCTATCCTCCACCAGGTTTATTCTTTCCAGGTGCTTGTTGAGTTTACAATGTCCTTTAGTTGACCTACCGTTATCCTTACGACCTTACGGCTGTGGCTCAGAGGTCCGATGTAAACTTGGCCGAGCGGGCTTTTAAAGAACTGCTTTGCCTGTCGTTGTCCCGTGTTTGTACCCCCCAGCTGAAACTGTCTGTCTACCCAACTCAATAGATGCTTTGAAGAGACTCGCCTGATACCGCAGAATGGCCTGGGCCTATCATTTGCATTGGATCCTCTTTGGCTAGGTCGTCGGGCCTCTTCAAGGCGCCTGGATGGCCCTCGTGGCCTGGTACCGTAGTGCGTTTGGTTTCGTTGCCGACTTTTTCCAGGGCCTCGTATACAGTCCCCAACTAGTTTGGAATTAACTTTTGGGGAACTGATGGCCTTCAGGGCTTTATCTGAGAAATAACGATATTTTTCCTTTACTCCCTTTTTCTTTAATCCTCAAGGCGCAATGCACTTTTGATTTCCGCTTGGAAAACCGTGGCGTGCTGACCGAGACTTAAAATTACTTTCTCTAGGCTTATCTCCATAGATGCCAGCTCCTACACCCTCCGTTGGTCTTGAACATCTGTATACCAGATGATCGGGTTTGATTGAGGGCCTCCCTTCCAGTCCTCCCTATCTGGCATAAATACTGAAAGTGTCTATTGAAGATGAAACGAGGGGTTATCCTGTCTGAGGGCATCTCAAACAATGAGCTGACCTCTTGGTCCTCCTCTATTTCCCATCTTGGAGTCCTTCGGTGTTCTATAATTGACTTTGATCTCCTTTGTTAGCCTATAGAGTACCGCCTTTACTTGCCCTGTATGTAGATGTGTAGTGGCGGCAGGTTTAGCAGCACTTCTAGGGCTGCGGTTGGAGTTGTTCTCATAGCTCCGTGATGCATACCTTAGCCTTTGCACACTTTGGAAGTTGTCTGATTGCCATGGTCTGTGAGACCCTTGCCCCCAGGCAACTGAACCATAGGTTACTCGGGGTCTTATTACCATTTTATACAACCATCATGTTCATCTTTGGGTTAAGTCCCCAGCTTTTTCCCACAAAGTTCATGCACATCTCCGAGGGAAATTTTTTTGGTTTCCCCTGAACAAGTTTGTTGGAGGTGTGGTCCCCAGTTCATCTTTTGGTCAAAAGGGGACTCCTAGATACTTAACCTTTTTGAGAAGGGGATTTCCATTTCCATTGAGCTTTGGACATCTGAGTTTTAGTGCTCTTTTCTTTGTGAAGGGAAAAATAAGGTCTTTTGTGGTTTAAACCCGACAGCCCTTTCCCCCCTGCACCATTGGGGTTTTTCGATGTTCAGTGTTTTGCGTCCTTTCTGAAACAAAGTCAGCGCTTACCTCTACTACGATAGCTATAATGTCTGCGTAGCCGAGGCAGTGAAACCTCTCTTGGCCATTTTTTTGCCAGAAGGTCGTCGACTAGGATCGCCCAGATAATGGTGATAGAACGCTCTGTGGGCAGCCCCTCCCCACCTCAGCTTTATGGTGTCCTCGCCCAAGGTGGATAAATTAGATCTAATTTGTGAAATTATTTATCATAAAACTATCATTTCGCTAAAACCAAACCCATTTTGCACTTTGATCTTTATAATTTTTGCAATATGGATAGAAATTATTTTTTTCATAAATATACTTGGGAATTTATGCAAGGGTATCCCTATTTTTCGGGCTAACTTGACCGAATAATAATGTTCTAACAGGCGCCTTATCAATTAATAACATGTTTATTATAAATGTTGAAATAAAATATGTCGAAACGGTCCTATAAACATCATTTATAAAATAATTACAAAGGAAAAAAAGCGAAAGTAAACGTATTCAAATTAAAATCGAGACGCCCCAAAACACTTAATACAATAGGTGTATAAACATGTCACGATTTTTGTATAATTATTAAATTTTTCTTTATACCACAAAACTATACCAAACCAGCGAAGATGTACCATTGTACCGTACCGTTGTCATTTTACTTTCTCCGTTGAAAACAACCGAGCATCGACCGTGAACCCGCCGCACCGTGTGTCCTTAACATAGTCATTGAAAAGAGATTTATAGGCAAAGCTGCTTTCATTTTTCGGAAATATATGTATTTATTGAAATTTTATTGAAAAACCTTCTATTTTGTAAAATTATATATTATAGCCTGTTGTTTTGAGAAATTTGGTACAGTGCGTTAAAATCATAAAAATAGAATGTATGTTACTAGTAGTACCCTTTATTCTAATATTGAGTGTGAAAAGGAAGCGCAGGTTTATAGAACCTTAAATAATATTGAATTTAAGCAGAAAAAATATTGTTTAATTTAATACCGCAAAAAAGTCAATAATGTTCGCTGTCGCGAAAAAAATCGGACAATTCGGCCAAAACAATGAGTCATATGTAACCTTGTGGAAGTTACTTTCAAGAAAACCATGATATAAACACAATATAAACTTTGGAAGAACCTTTATACATCTCTTTACTGTCTATATAGAAAAGCCCCGAACTTCACATTGTGTCCTTTTTTTGGCCCTAGACTAATTAAATTGTGGAATTTGCAGTCTGCCTTCATTTTCCAAATCCTTTATTGATAAATATAAAATTTTAAATTTATATCAATTTGTTTCAAAAAAATAAAAACACAAAATAATATTTTTTTCCGGGAACTTTACACGCCGTTAAATGATTTTTTTACTTGAAAAGGTTTTTTTGGAAAAAAATTTAAAGGTTTAAAAAAAAAGGGGTTAAAAAATTGGAAAAAAGGTTTTTTGGTTTTTTTAAAAAATTAATTTTTTTTAAAAAAAAAAAAAAAAATTTTTTTTTAATTAACATGGGGGTACGAACTTTTCAAATTCTTAGGAGAATCATTTTTTTAAGTTATAAAAAAAAATTTAAATTTTAAAAATTTTAAATTTTTTTAAAAAAATTTTTAAATTAAAAAAAGGATTTTTTAAAAAATTATTTAAAACTTTTTTTAATTTAAAACTTTTCTTTTTTTTTTTCTTTAAAACCATTCTTACCTTTTTTTTTTTTTAAAAACCCAAAAATTGTTAAAAACACCAAAAAATTTCGAAGTGAAAATTTCGGGTTTTTTTGATTTTAAAAAAAAAATTTTTTTTTTTAAAATTTTGGAAAAATTTTTTAAAAATTAATTTAAAATTTTTTAAAAATTTTAAAAATTTTAAAATTTTTTAAAAAAATTAAATTAATTATTAATTTTATATAAAATTAGGTACACCTTTTCTTGATGTTTTGCTGTTTGGCCCCCAATTTTGACTTTAGATTCGTGTTTAGCGAAAAAAAAATACGCCAGAAAATCTAGTACGACACCCAAAACACTTTTTTCGTGGACATGTGTTATTAGATTATCTGGGCGTTTCAAAGAGATTTGCTCGATCAATACTGTCTGTCAGGTTAATCTGTTAGCGTAGTCTTCAGACTAGTTGCACAATTAGGTTCAATGTCTGTGGGAAGCTTTAGATAACTAAAACCCTTTAGGAAAATCATTAAAATGTAATTTACTTAAGTACTTTATATAGCAGTAAATATAAATTGAAGCCACACGACGCAAATTAAGCACTTCCCAGGAAATAAATTAATGAAATGATATTGATTTAATTATTTTTGATACCTCTCACTCTCTCTTAAACGAGTGTTTTTAAAAAGTTGTTTGGATCTTGTCTTAATATGTTCACAGAAATTTGGTAATAGCTTTCGCAATGAATCGGCTTTCTCAAATAAATAATTTTATTCGTTTTATATATAGTACATTTACATAATTATTTTACCCAAATTAAATAATGTTGTTTTTATTATTATTTTTTTATTTTGTAAGAGTCACCAAAGGTTTAAAGGCTAAGTACTTACGTACAGTGAGTGCCTTAAAGCGGAATTACGTTGCGCTTTTTTTTGCAAATCTGATGCGCGCATCATCCTCGCGAATCATGACAACGCCCGAAAATCAACAAGAAAAAATCAGTTCGTAAAAGGAGGCGGCAAAGACGGCTATTGTTTCTTTTGTTGCAATTTCTCAGGTAAATAGAAGCCCAGTGCTATAGAATCTTATCCACGCATGCAGAGCAAAAAAGGTAAACGTGTATATGGGAAAAGGTCTTTTGGATCTTGCGCAATGAATGGTATGGTCAGGTCCGGGCTTTCATAATTCTTTGTTACCATGTATAAAAGTTGACGATCATTGTATAAATAACGAAAGTAAATTTAAATTTTTATTGCTTTTCGCCAATTTTGAAGGTTTTCTTGCAATACGGAGTTTTTGGGGCGTTGATCGCTAATCTAAAATCAGTTTTTTTGTCAACGATTCGTTTTCGTTATATCTCCTATCACCAAATTTCAAATTCAAACTAACTGCACTTTCACTATTTTTCTTCCTTTTTGCACAACATTGGTGGTTTTAAACATAATGATCCTGGAATATTAAAAAAAATTTTACAACAAGCATAATTTGACATTTAATTTTTATCCTTAAAAAAGTGCATTCATAAAAAGGTTGTTTTTTTTAAAGTAGCGTATGTTTTGTATGAAATGAAAGCATCGAGATCCAAATGCACGAAAACAGAAGACTCCGGTGTGCTCCAAATTTGAATGTGTTACCAACTTAAATTTACGGCACACTAATTTGTTTGCAAAATTTCCTGTGATTTTGTTACTGCGCCAAAGCGAAAGGATACATTAATAAAAGACACTTTTTTTTGCCCAGTGAGACAAAAATTTTTTGATCGTACGCCTCTATATTTTGAATAATTATTCAAGAAGGGAAAATTATTGTCACCAAAATGCCATAATGTTTACTTTTAATCCTCATTTGTTTTTCTTTCATGGGTATCCGCGATAATTTTAATGGGTTTTTTAATAATGTCTATTAATTTGTGCAGTTTTTTAATTAACACTTAAAATAAAAATTTTGCACTTTGAATAAGCATTTTTTAATATGCATATTATCAATACTAATGTTGAACCTTATTAAAAAGAATTTTTGTAAAATTTTATAGTTGTGTTTAATATCGTTGCAACAAACATGAAGTTTGTGATTGCCTAAAAAATTAAAAATCTATGTTAATGTTACAAATATGCTTGAATTTAAACAAAGTTATGCGAAATTAATTCGATTTTAAATAATTTATAAGAGTGTTTAGGGTGAATATTAACAAAAAAAAAATTTAAAGGTTTTTCAAAAAATAAACAAAAAAAAATCTTAGGAGGCCATGTTTTAATATTTTGGAATAACTTTTAATTCTGAACAACTTTTCTTTATAACATTTTGCCAAATTTTTTAAAATAAGGGTACTTTACTCTTGTACATTTTTTATGTTTTTGGTGCACCTAATATGATTATTGAACATGCACCCACTTTCGGCAATATTTGTATTTTGGTTGTGCAATTAATAAAAAAAATCCATATATACAGAGTGTCCGGAAAAAGGAGGCCAATCCGCCGGCCACATATAGGGTGGACCAAAATAATGTGACTTTTGTTATGCCATTTTTTAATTGGGCGCTCGGTATTCAATATAGAGGGCGTCAAAATGAGAAATATAAAATCGTTGAGTAAGTCGAGTGTTTCATAAGATATTAAATTAAAATTTGGGTGAGGGGTTTTTGGAACGAGAAATTGAAATCCGTTCACGGATTCGCTATACCTTGCAGAGGGCGCCACCTGCGGTATATTGCATGTGTTAAAAATACCAAAACTTTTTTGTACCCCTGTATAATAAAGTTCTAGTAAAAAATTCTAATTATCCAATCTTTTCTTGTAAAAAAAGTATTCTTAGTTAATGTCGGCCTGAGAATCCGTTTATTAGATATCTTAATTTTAAAATCTAGATAATTCTTTCTAAACAAATTGGCTGACCTCGGGCACCAGTAACTTATTACGTACTGTCAAAGTGACAAATTTAAACGCTTCTGACGCTCTTAACAAGCTTCTCAATTACTTCTAAAATAAATCTACATTTTTTAATTACATATTTGTATTTGGTGTGTTTTCTTACAACTTATAAAACCATAATGGCTCATAGACCAAGAAATGTACCCTTTCCCGAAATGGCGGATATGGTTCTAATGTTTGGTAAGTTTTAAATATTATTGTAAACAGTAAATACCTGTCAATTATAAACTAGGAAAATGTGACTCCAATGCTAGTTTAGCCGCTAGACGTTATGACCAGACATTCCCAAACCGATTTCATCCAAAAGAAAATATTTTTTAAATTTGATTAACCGCCTAAGGGAGACTGGAAGTTTCAGCGAAAGACGGAAGGGTAATTGCGGCCGACCTCGTGCGGTTCAACCAGGGCAAGAGGAAGAAATTTTAAGAATTGTCGAAGAATCACCAAACATTAGTACTAGGGTTTTGGCTGAACGGGTGAGAAATATTGGGAAAACCGAGACACATAATATTTTACGGAGTCAACAACTTTACCCATTTCATCTTCAAAAAGTACAGGGTCTTTTACCCGACGATCCCGAGGCAAGACTTGTTTTTTGTAGATGGTTATGTGAAATGAATAACAGAAATGTGGATTTTATAAGAGCGATTCTGTTTACTGACGAAGCCACGTTCACGAGAAAAGGCATGACAAATATCAATAACGCACACATATGGGCTGAAGAGAATCCAAGGGCCATAGTTGAGACACATCATCAAGTAAATTTTAAAGTCAATGTGTGGGCAATTGTTGTGGATAACTTTTTTTTAGGACCTGTCATTTTACCAGGTAATTTGACTGGTGATTCATTTCTGTTGTTTCTACAAGAAATACTGCCCGATTTGCTTGATGATTTGCCTCTAAATTTAAGACAAAATCTTTGGTTTCAATTCGACGGTGCTCCGGCTCATTTTGCTTTAAATGTTAGGAACTATTTACATCAAGTATTTCCTAATCGCTGGATTGGTCGGGGTCGAGATGCTCCTGTTCCGTGGCCACCCCGTTCGCCCGACCTTACACCTTTGGATTTTTCAGTCTGGCTATGTATGAAAGACTTTGTGTATATGATTCCGATTTTAAACGAGGATCATTTAAGAGGAAGAATCATTGCAGCTGGAGAGCATTTCAGGTTGAAACCAAATATTTTTCAAAGCCTTAGATTTTCTTTAATAAAGAGGGCTCGTATGTGTATACAAATGAATGGAGGTCACGTAGAACAAATAATTTAGGGTCATTATTCTATGATTTTTATTATAATAGTAATTTAGCATTAATTTAGAAAAAATAATTTACGTTTATTTTGTTACCTTGTTAAAATGTATCTAGATTTTAAAATTAAGATATCTAATAAACGGATTCTCAGGCCGACATTTACTAGGAACACTTTTTTTACAAAAAAAGATTGGATAATTAGAATTTTTTACTAGAAGTTTATTATACAGGGGTACAAAAAAGTTTTGGTATTTTTAACACATGCAATTTACCGCAGGTGGCGCCCTCTGCAAGGTATAGCGAATCCGTGAACGGATTTCAATTTCTCGTTCCAAAAAACCCCCTCACACCAAATTTTAATTTAATATCTTATGAAACACTCGACTTACCATTTTATATTTCTCATTTTGACGTCCTGTATATTGAATACCGAGCGCCCAATTAAAAAATGGCATAACGAAAGTCGCATTATTTTGGTCCACCCTATATAATGAGACTTTCGTTATGCCTTTTATTGGGTTAAATTTAAATATAAAATATAAAATATAATTTATATATATATATATATATATATATATATATATATATATATATATATATATATATAAAATATATATATATATATATATATATATATTTTATATATATATATATATATATATATATATATATATATATATATATATATATATATATATATATATATATATATATATATATATATATATATATATATGACAAATGAACCAAAAACTAAAAAATACGATAAAAAGTCATTCCTGATAAAAAAATTCTGCTTGTCAAAAAAATATGAACTACAATGAAAATAAAAATTTTTATCATACAGGGCGTTCAAAAAATGCAAAAACATAAAATCGAACAAGAGCAAACAGTCATTTTTTGGCCTTTTAACGGAAAACTTGCTTCAAATTTACTTCTTAACCTGATTCCGAACTTACTAAAAAAAAAATTAAATTCAGAAAAAAATAAAATCAACATTTTCGCAAGTACGCATTTTACGACTTTTACTTGAAAAATACCTTTACATTACTAAACATTAATAAAAATAAATTTACAATGGAAAAAATGTGAAATGTAAAAAATGTAAATGTAAAATGCGTATTTGCAAAACAGTTGATTTTTTAAAATTTTTCGTTAATTTAAATTTTTTTCAGTAAGTTCGGAAATAAGATTAGAAATACATTTGAAGCAGAAGTTTTTAATTTATCATTTTACGTTAAAAGGCCAAAAAACGACTGTTTGCTCTTGTTTGATTTTATGTTTTTGCATTTTTGAGACGCCCTGTATGATAATACTATTTTCTTATTGTAGTTTATATTTTTAACAAGCAGAATTTTTATCGAGTATATATATATATATATATATATTATATATATATATATATATATATATATATATATATATATATATATATATATATATATATATATCATATAAAAAATATATATATATATATATTATATATATATATATATATATATATATAATATTATATATATATATATTATATTATTTTATATTTTATATAAAATATATATATATTATATTTTAAAATATATATATATATATATATACATATATATTTATATATACAGACATGGGCACCCTACTAGGTATATAGCAATGGACCGGACGAATTTGGAATCGTCCGCTATTTGTGTATGCATTCTTTTTGGTTCAGTAAGAAACTACAAAGTAACACAATTTTCAGTTTGTTGGAAATTATAATTATATAAAAATTATTTCGCCTGGCGAATTTAAGGTAAGAAGTGTGTTTTTAAAAAATCCTTAACGTTTAAAACCTAAAATGGATATTTATCAAATTGAGGAAAAAGTTAAAATTGTTCAGTGGTATTATGGGGGTAATTCTTTACAGCGGGTAAAAAATATATTTGCTGAGAATTATCCTAATAGGATATACCCTGCAATTACTACTATTTTAAGAATTATAAATAATTTCCAAAAATACGGGCGCGTTTCTCCCAGAAACCATAAAATACAAAACGTCCAAGAAGTTAATGAGGAACGGGAAGCGAAAGAAATTAATTTGTTGGCATTAATTAATGAAAATCCAACTTTGTCAACACGTGCGCTTGCGGATGAGGTTGATTTAAGTACAAGAACGGTGGGGAGAATATTAAAAAAAATAAGTATCGTTCATAGAAAGTTCACAAAACCCAAGAAATTTATCCTGAGGACAATATCAGGAGAATGGAGTTTTGTAAAAACATGATAAATAAGGCAAATGAAAATGAAGATTTTATTCGAAACATTGTCTTTACTGATGAGTCCACATTTCCACTCCATGGTAGGCATAATCCCACTCACACCCGTTATTGGTCTCAGGAAAATTTACATAGGTATTTTGAACTTAGAACTCAGCGTCCTCAAAAGGTAAATGTCTGGAGCGGTATTTATGGGAAACATGTTATTGGGCCATACTTCATTAATGGTAACTTAACTGGTCAAAAATATTTGGATCTTTTGCAACAGCAAATAGTTCCAGAAATTAGACGATTGGCAGGTCCTCGATTTAATGAAGTGTGATTTCAACAAGATGGCTATCCAGCACATAATTCACGTTTCGTTTTGGATTATTTAAATAATACTTTTCCAAACCGTCTTATTGCTGGATTGAGAGCTACAATACCGTGGCCCGCTTGCTCTCCTGATCTGGCTCCTAACGATTATTTTCTTTGGGGTTATGCAAAATCCAAAAATTTATTATTTTCGGGATGATCGCGCTATGAATCTTGATGAATTGCGTGTAAAAATTCGCAATGTTTTTCAAACAATTACACCTGTGATGTTAAACAATGTTCGAAGAAGTTTCCATGATCGCTTAGGACATTGTTTAGCGGGAGGCGATGGATTGTTTGAATACTTGCTTCATTAATTAATTTATTTAGATTTTTTTTTGTTTTTACTTAATTTTTCTATGTAGAATTATTTTTTTAGTTTTTAGTTGGGATTTTTTAGAATAACATGTTTTCTTTCCTTAGAATCGAAACAATAATTGTATTATTGTATTGATTCAAAAAAGGATTGAACGAAAGCGCGCCGGTTGGTCGCGCGAACCTCGGCTGCAGTGCTTAGAGGGTAATCGCAAATTCGTCCGGTCCATTGCTATATACCTAGTAGGCTGCCCATGTCTAATACGTTAAGGATAATTTATTCTAAATACAAATAATATTTATGCTTCTTTTTTTTGCCATTCCAGGTATCCTTTGTTTTACTCTGCACGTGCGCAATTTTTTCAATAAAAAAGGCGCACGGGTCGGCCATTGGGGCACCCTTCTATCCTCTGAATCCAGAAGATTTATCTGACAGCGAAACCAAGGAACTGGAATACTGGGATAAATATTACCACAGGTGAGATATTAATAAGAGTTAATTACTTAAGTTTAGGTTAAATGATACATGGAAAGGGCACATTTAAGGGAATGATTTTTTAAATTAAACATAAAAGTTTTTGTTTCAGAAAATCAAATAAATAAAAAAATAGAGATATTTTTTATATAGGAAAACTATATTTATGATTTTGGATACCTGGCTATTCTAGAAGAATTCTTCTTTTAGGTTTTAAAGTACAAAAGTGAAAAGTAGAACTTGCACTTTGTTAATAACAATTAATCGTTTTTGGGGTATTTAGTACTAAATTACTTATTGTTGGTTTGTAATATAAATTAACCAAATAAAATAAATATTTTTATAGGATTTAAAACAAAATTAATCATTCCTGATTTTAGGCAAGTCAGCTTATATAAATAAAAAAAATTACTAATCATCTTAGTGA
The DNA here is from genome assembly GCA_019359885.1 of Listronotus oregonensis. Lineage (NCBI taxonomy): Eukaryota > Metazoa > Arthropoda > Insecta > Coleoptera > Curculionidae > Listronotus > Listronotus oregonensis. Next base: position 52,039 of record JAHBCN010001973.1, read on the forward strand.
AGGATGTTATAACATGTGTTTCTCAAAAGTGGTTCCCTCATATAACAATTTTATTTTTTAAGAAAAAAATAAGTTTTGTATGTCAATATTCAGCATAAATATGCACGGTTGATGCTTAGTAATTTTTAATTTTTAATGGCACCACCAGTACATTTTCTCCTATTTTGATACAATTACTTTATTTTAAGGCACTCGTATTTACTTTGGGTAAAAAATAGTAACATTAAAGATATTCATTAATTGTAAATAATTAAATCTTGTACAGATATCTTATATAAATACACTTAACTTCACAAAAAAAAAACGGCCGCCACAAACTTGCCCTTAGTTGCTCAGGTCATGATTTGGCCACTCTATCATACTCTTTACATTCTGAGACAACTGAGTGCATGTTGACATGTATTGTCCGGCACTAGAACTCGGCCGACTGGGATGGTCTAAGAGATTTCTTTGCCACCTGCCCTTAGAATTCTACCTGCTTTTCCACTCACAATTCTTTAAAAATTTGTAAAAAATTACCAAAACAATTTCAACTGGACATTAAAACCTATATTCCTCATAAAAAAAAACTCCAAACCTTTAAATCATAAACCGTGGTTATTCAAATCTTGTGACAAAGCCACACTTTTAAAAAAATTTACAAAAATTTTCTTTGAACCCTAGTCCCGAAAATCGACATGCTAGCATTCAAGCAAGAGATTAGTATAATTAAACTATCTCAGAAACCAAAGAGTAAATCCTTCTGGTCCTTTGCCAAAAACATCATTTGAAACTTTTGCTCAAATTCATTTCCACCCCTAATTTTAGAAGATGACATTATTTGTACCTCTAAAGGAGAAGCCGATCTATTTGCCAAACAATTTGCTGCCAATTCTATCCTTGAGCCCCCCCCCCGTTAATCTTCACCTTCCAACAGCTGCTTGCTCCCATCTTAACTGGCCTTTTTCGAATCTCTTACGACAAGGACATTTTTCCGGAGAGCTGATGAGCTGCACGTGTGCAACTGTACAAGAAAGGATGCAAAACTCTCCCTTTCAACTATAGACCTAAATCTCTTCTTTCAGCTGTTTGTAAGGTAATAGAAAAATTTATTAATTCCCAAATTCTAAACTAATTGCAAAAACACAAAAATTTTACACAACATACAGTATGGATTCCGTCACAAAAGACTCGCAGCTGATCTTCTTTTCTTTGTCTTACACAACTGGAATAAATATCTTGAGTTTCTTGATGAACCTCAGATCCTTGCTCTTGACATATCCAAGGCTTTCGATCAGATCTGGCATGATATGCTTCTTTACAAACTTCCTTCCTACGGTCTTCCATCTAAGCTTTGTTCTTGGCTCTCCAGTGTCCTTTCTAATCGACGTATATTAGTTATTGGAGATGACCATTCTTTCAGCTTCTACCAAATTGATGCTGGGAAGACCCTGGGCTTAGTATTGGCACCAACACTATTGCTGAGTGTAAAAAATACATTATGTTTTTTCTCAATAATTATCTGCATCATATCAACAGTATCATAACTTGTTATTAACAGTATATTTCGTAGTTCTTTTAAGTAAATAAAAATATTACTTTCAATCATATCTCTTTGCTCCAGCTATTAATTTCAGCTAAAAAAATGAGCGACATATTTTTTGTTGCATTTAGTCATATTTTTACTGGACATATAGGAGCATTCTTAGAAATACAATTTCTGGATAGTTTTATTATGAAACAGATATAGTCACAAAATACCACAAATTTATTTTTGTCAAAAAACCAACTTTTGCAGCAAAAAATAAGTTGCTTAAAAATCCTTTTGTTGTAAATATTTTATTACTATTTTTTTACCGTTTCTATATTTAAACAATATTATTGTCTAGTCTTTCGGTTGTCAATTTTTAATTTTAATTTTATTATTCACTAATAGAGCTTTATGCTCGTAATAAATGTTATTTTCAGACCCAAAAGAACACTATTTCCACCTCACCCGGTTTCAGCATCAGCAGGTATAATCACACATTTAAAAACCGCAGCAGTTGCCGGAACCAAACATAAAATAGGTGAAATAGCCAGTGGATCTGCTGGGGCTGTAGCAGGTGCTGTAGCAGGAGCTGCAGCCAGTGCATCAACAGGAGTTAAAAGCGCAGTAGTAGGTGTCGGTAAAAGCGTGGGTGGTGCTGTATTGGGATCAGCAGGAGCAATCCACCATTTAAAATCCGCAGCATTAGCCGGAACCAAACATACAATTGGTGCAATCGTTAGTGGATCTGCAGGAGCTGTAGCAAGTGCTTCTACAGGAGCCACAAGTGCTGTCGTACATGCTGGTAAGAGTTTGGCTGTGGGATCAGCAGGGGCAATTAATCACCTAAAAGCAGCACTATTGACTGAAACTAAAAAGAAAATTGTGGGTGCTGCAACAGGTATTGCAACAGGAGCTTCCGCAGGAATCGGAGCTGCTGCAAAAGGTGCAGTAGGGGCTATATCTGGTTCTGCCAGTGCAATAAAACAACTTAAATCAGCAGCACTTAAAGGAATCAGTAGCAAGATAGGAGCGATTGCAAGTGGGTCTGCAAAAACTCTTACAGGAGCATCATCTGCTATAGCATCGGGCTCTAAACATGTAAAAACAGCAGCAGTTGCAGGAATAGGCAAGACGATAGGGCTTATAGCTAGCGGATCAGCAAAATCTGTGGCAGGTGCGTCAGCAGCACTTGGACAAGCATCTAAAAATATAAAGACTGCTGCTTTTACTGAAATTACGAAAAAATCGGACAAATCGCAAGTGGTTCCGCAGGAGCTGCTGCTGGCCTTGCAACCGCTGGATCAGCAGGTATCGGAAACACAGCAAAAGGTTTAAAAGGGGCTGTTCTAGGTTCTGCGAGTATTATTCACAAGCTTAAATCAGCTGTAGTTAATGTATTTCTAAATACTCTTGGACAAATAGCGGGTGGATCCGCTAAAGCCGCAACAGGAGCATCATTGGGTATCCATAACAAATTAAATCAGATCTCTGTTGATATTGCAGCTGGATCAGCAGATGCTAGCAGTCAGTTAAAACATGCCGTGGTTGCAGGAACCAAAAAGAAAATAGGGCAAGCTGCCAGTGGTTTAGTAGGGGCAATTACAGGTGCTGTAGGATCAGCGTCAGCTGGCGCGGGACAGCTAGCCAGGGGGGTATTTTTTGAATCCACAAATCTGATTGACAAACTAAAGACAGCTGCAGTGTTAGAAACTAAAAAGAAAATTGGACAGATTGCGGGTGGATCAGCAAGTCTTATCACTACCGCATCAGCAGGAGCTAGCAATGGCGCAAAAGGGGCTTTAGTGGGATCTGCAAGTGCCATCAAGCATATTGCAAGTGGTTCTGCTGGAGCAGTAGCAGGATCTGCAGCCAAAGCATCTGCAGGCCTTAGTCAAGTTGGAATAGGAGCAGTAACAGGAACAATAAACACAGTTAATCAAATTAAATCGGCTGCAGTGAAAGGAATCAGCACGAAGATTGGACAAGCTGCAAGTTTATCAGCAGGAGCAGTCACAGGGGCTTCTGGACATATTGCAAAAAGTTCGGGTTCTGCAATATTAACTAAAGATAAAATTGGTGCCCTTGCAAAAGGATCAGCAGGCGCCGTTGCAGGTCAGCTAATAGGTGTCCTTGCAGGCAAATCAGCAGGACTGAGTAAAAGAAGTATTGGAGAACTAGTGGAGCATGACCTGTCAGATTTGTACGAACTATTTTCCATTAGTGCATCGTGCTTATTAAGCATCATCGCCTTACAGTGGGGATATCTAATCTATCATATTTTGCAAAGGGATTCTATATTATTGCCAAAAAGACAATTGGACAAGCGACAATGATACAATGACACAATTGACAAAAGACATTTTTTAACCATAAAGAATATTTAATAAAAATTAATCAATAAATATTTAATGAACTTTGGACTAATTGACAATAGGCTAAATAAGATAATTGGTCGAAATACAAATAAAAAAAGACAGCTTGCAGAGACTTTTTTGGTACTCAAAATGTAACTGCAAATCACCAGTGCCATCTTTTGAAAAGTGATGCATAAAATATAAGAAACCAAAATTTGTACAAAAGTTAGTTTTTCCTTCTTTCTAAGGGGAAAAACCTATAAAAAGTAGCCACTTTTCCTGTTAAGAGCAAACAATTCTGATTTAATTTTAATTTAATAGGACTTTTATAAAGAATAAAAAATGGTTTTTTATAAAACCTTATCGATGCATTTTTAGCAGAGAAAAGTTGGGGTTAAAGCATTCCCACTACTCTGCCACAAGAGCGAGATTTCGCGTTTAGCAAAACATTTGAAGTGATTTTTACACTTTTTACCAAATTTATATGGAAATTAAGGACATACAGTTGAAAAATAAAATTTGAAGTATAATAATCCGTTTATCAAATTCAAATCAGAAATAATGTATAGGACAAATTCATCATTTGGTAAAGCAAAACAAAAACATTGAAAATTTCCTTAAACACGTAAATAATAATATTGTATTGGGCATTTTTTACATAAAATTAAAATATACAGGGTGTCTTGAGTAGTAGATATGATGTCATGAACGATTTTTTAAATTCAAACTCTCATATTTTATTGCAGAATAATAACATCCCAGAAAAGCTGATTTTAAAAATTTAAATCTCCTATTAATTTGATTGACGGTTTTGTAGGTACAGGGTTTTATTTTTTTGCCTTTTTTAAGTATATTTGAGTAATATTATTAAATTACTTATGCATTTATTTACTTCGCAAAGGATATAAATTATTATGTCCACAATGCTTTAACACCCTGTAACTACGAAATTGCCACCTAAGACCATAATTATTTTATGTTTTTAAAATCTCTTGGAGATTATAAATCTGCACTAAAATATGGCGGCTTCTGTTTAAAAAATCAACGATACTGTCCTATCTACTACATGAGTTATCGTGTTTATTTATATTTAATGCAAATAATGAATTTGTTCCACACATTATGTACGCACTGTATATTTATTGTCAACGCATATACACTTACTTAATACGACTCACTGCTTTTATTCACTTTTATCCACGTTCTATTAACTAAGGTTTCGATGGAAACGAATAAAATTTTATATTTGAAAATAAATGATAAAGTTCCAAAAACGAAATATATTTTGCAACAAGTTTTGAAAAAACTCTTTTGAAGGTATGAGGTTGTGCCGACCGTAGGCGAGTGCTACAATCTCGAGTTACAAAGTCAGTTTCAAACGTGTTGCACACATACCTACGACTGCAGAAAATAAGGATTAATATGCGATTTTTATTATTTTTAACATCTTTTGACAGGACTGGGAAAATTTTTCAATGATGGAAAAGTTTTCCCGCTTATGTCAAACGTAAATGACAAAATAAATCATATTGAAAGACAGAACCGTGTGCAAAAAAACATATTTTCCTTGCCACATTGTAAAATACAATTTTCAAAGCTTGTTTAGCGTGTGCAAAACCCCATTTTCTAAACAGTCGTAAAAAAAATATTTTTTACAAGCAAAAGTTATTTTTCACATTTTCATCAACCCTTTAAATTAGTAACAAGCCTATATTATTTTGGTATTATTCGGATTAATGAAATATGTATTTTTTTGCTTAATTTTGCACACCTCCTATTTTGAGGTCATAGATCACAAATTTGCGTTTTTTTGGCGATTTTTCAACGTTATCCAAGTTACACCGACTTGCCAATTCACCACCGATCTTGCAATTTCAATATTAAATACGATATTCACACGCATTGTTTTATCAAAAATATCCACTATATAAGGAACACGAAAGCTCTGAGATCATCAGCTTGTAGAATCCAATAACTATTTCGGGTCTTTCGTGTTCCATATTAAGGATTTCCATATCGAGAATATTTTTGATCAAACATTGCGGGTCGAGCGAAGCAAGGTTCGCATACCTTATAAAAATGTCATAAAGAAAACTCTTACAACCTGGTAACAGGTCAACATTTTTAGAATTTCGAGTTGAATTCGGACGTAAACGTTTTACCTACTTTTATTGAAAATTAAGGTTTTTTCCTTACTTTTTAAGTGTTTTTTTTTTAATATTGTTACAGACTTTAGTTAGTGTTTAGTTATTAGAAAAATAAAAGTTTAGAATTATTTTATTTAGGTTAATAATTTATTTAAAATAGGTTACCTTAGTTTTTCCCTTTTTCGACGGTCATTGCGGATTATCCTGAGGGCGCTGGAGACATCCTTTTTACACTTTTCTTACATCCTGTAGTAAAAGAATCCTTCCAGCTAATTCTAGACTTTTCCATTCTTTCCCACTTCACTATAAAAAGCGCGAGGAAAATCCGCACGGGCCAGTCTAGTTTTGTATTCCGACGGGATAAGAAGTTGACAGACAGTTAAAGGTTAAACAGTTGTCATTATTACGTTACGTTAAAGTGTTACCATAGAAACGTTTGTAAACCAGATTTTCAATAAAAAGGTGTAAAACCAGGATTCGTGTTTTCATACGGGGTGTCACGGAACAATATTAACATAGTATGAGTTTTTTAAATATGTTTTCGTGCAAATGACAGAATTTAAAGGAATATGTCGTAAAATGGAATTAAACAATTCAATTATTATTATTTTTTAAATACTATAAGAGGCAGCCAAAAAACAGCTTCTGATTCATGTTTAACAATCAAAAAGTAAAAAGTGTGCAAAAAATAGCGAAAAAATCGCATTTTCCAGTATCCGAATAATTACTAATATTGATTTTTTTGCCTTTTAAAACTCCGAATACCGTACGCGAAAAAACTTTTGTTAAAGTTGCACATATCTCTGCAGCATCCAAAGTGGTTAGTTCTGGATTTCGTTCCCGAATCTCATGGTAAACATTTTTAACCATTATTCGTTCTTTTAACGTTAACTGAATTTTTTTTGTAGGCGGATAACTAGTTAAAGGTTGGTTAATATTCATAGTTTACAGAATTAAAAGCACTTAACAACACTAAATCTTTATATATAATTATATACACTAAATAAGATAAACTATTATAAAATTGGCCCAAAACAATATCTATATACTACAATTATTAGAAATTTATAATATTTAGAAAATACCCTGTATAGCAATTAAAATTTAAACTTACAAAATCTGGTCATAATCAATAATAACTAAATAAAATCATCGAACAGCACGAAAACCCTGTCGATACGCTTATTTTCATGTCTGTTCAAGTTGTAAACTAAGGAATGTGTGTTGCCACTTGTATTGCCTTCTCGATAACAATGATTTCAATACATATTGGCGTGCTATTTTAAGTGCGATTGCTGGCTGGTAACTTATTTTCGCGAATTATGAAAGTGGCGATGAAACTTTTGGCCGGTTCACTGTTATTTGAGCGAAAAAGTACATCATAGGCTTAAAAAATCATTTAGTAGTGTTAGATTTTTATTCAGCCGCTTCGTCGGTTGGGTGGCCGGTATTAAATGAGTCACTGACAGAAATTTTGGACTTTAAGTTATAAATAAAAATGTTTCGCTTGAAGAGAAAAGATGGCTATTTTAGTAGTTTTATATAGAAAACAGGGAACTGCTTACTTGTGTACAAATTTTGGTTCCTTTCCTTTAAAAAGAATAATTTTTTAAAAATCAATAAAGAAATTATTCATGATTAAAGAAGAAACATAACTGTAAATTTTAAATTTCTTAGTTTTGGATTACCCGAAACACTTCGGCCAAATTATTAAATTGTTTTAATTGTCACATTAGTTCCTTCAAATCGACCAATTGTCTTTTTGGCGCACTGTCGAAACTCTTACCGTAGACTTGTTTAATTTTCATTATCTAATGACATTTTTTTTTCATTGGGCATGCAAAATTGCATGTAGGCATTGAATTGGTTTGATATTAACCCGCTCTAACTAAATTTAATCAACCAAACCATGATAAGCTATATTAATGTCATCACAAGACTTGTAAAATTTGTTTTGGTGTATCAAGTGCTTAGTAATTTAATTTTAACATTTCTAGCAAATTAAAATTTCATGTTGGACTAAAAATTGCCTAAAGACTAGTTGTGCGTAGTATTGTAGAACAAAACTCTCATTTTAAATCTCACTATAAGAAGTTTAGATTTTTGGATAGGACCTTGTCTTCTAAAATCTACTAGGATGGAATAAAAAGTTTTTAGCTTTAAGTAAAAAAAAATATATGGGTTCTATCTATCTATAGTAGAATGGTGAGTTCCCTCGCTTTACACCAACCCTTAAGCATACACAGGTTTCGTCACCCTGTACTGTCCCTTATTCCTATTACACTGATATAAAATATATTCATATGTTTCAATATATCTCTAAAAAGAAATTAATGTATAACTATTTTACGAAGTAAGTTTTGATCATAAACCACCCTTTAAAGTTAAGTTTTTAAAATCGAAAGCTTTTTCGATCGCTACTCTTAGCACTACCCAGGAGCAATGACATGGACGTGGTAGCTTTCTGCTTCCTTCACGGAGATTTTTGACGTAAGTCCCCTTGCCTTTAACGTTTTATGTTCATAAACATTTTTTTAACAATTTTAAAATTTGTATATAATTTTCTACATTTTAGGAGATAAAAAAAAAACTTTGTAGGGTTGCTTTGGTTAAAGTGAACTAAAAAAATCAAGAATAGCTTTTTTAAATAAATTTGATTAAAATACAAAGCTAATATTTTTTTGAATAAGCTAATTTTTTAAAAAAAATTTAATTTTTCCTTTTTTAATGCGGATTTTTTTTTCTTTTTTAACCCCCCCCTAATTTTAGGAGTGGTCTATTATCAAAACTCACTCTAAACGGTGGTTTTATGTTAATTATTATGATATTTGAGATATCCCAAGACATTTAAATATTTGTTTTACAATTTTAAGTTGTATATGATTTTCTTTAATTTAGGGGATGAATATACCCCCTTGGAGGGGTAGTTTTGGATATAAGTGAACTTGAAAAATCTAGGTACATCTTCATGGATCTTCTTGTATCAAAAAAATATGAAGCTAAGACTTTTTTTAAAAAGCCAGCATTTTATTCAATTTTTCTTATTGATAAAGATGGTTTCACCCTAAGATAAGGGTGGTTGATTTTCATATACATTTATTACCTATTAGACATGACCTGAAAAATCTCTGTTTTTTTTTGCATTTTTGAAATTTGCGTATGATTTTATATATTTTAGGTTGGTTTACAACCTTCTCAGGAATGAAGATGTATTATTTTATTTTTTCAAGGTCCATTCCAAACAAAAATCGCAGTGAGAATAACATTTAATAACCACTGCCATTTTCGGAATTTTTTAAATTTGGCAAATTTCCAACCCCTTAATGAGAGTGATTTTTTTTTGAAATTTAAATTTATATATATATATATATATATATATATATATATATATATATATATATATATATATATATATATATATATATAAAAAAAAAAAAAAAAAAAAAAAGGGTGCCACAGATTCGAGTGCATGCATGGGGATCTCGAAACCGTAAGAGAAAAGAAGTCGGTTAAATAGGGCAAAGTTGCGCTTTTTTAACAACATGCCGATTAGAAAGTTGTAAAATTCCGATTATTCCGGATATCCGGAAAAAACCTAAATTTGTTTGGTTTCTTTTTTTTTTCTGACGTTTTTAAAGAGATATGAAAAAAAAAAAAGACACTTTCCATGGCTACTTCTTAAGCCTATAAAACAAAACGTTGAGAGATTTTTCGTACGAGTTTCGTTTTCGCCAGACCATCATCACTTTATTTTTTAAATACGGACCTAGGTTTTTTATTTTTATTTTTTTTTTTAACTCTTATTATCCCAATTACAAAAATGTATAACACTTAATATTTATTAACAAATAGGAACGCCCCTATAAGAAGTTATGTGGTTTCCCTTTTCTTACTCATTGTCTCTTATGGAAAATATGTTTATTTAATGAAAAATATTAAGTGTTATACATCATTGTAAATTTGGGGTTATAATTGCTTCAAAAAATACAATAAACAATTGAGTGCCGCATTTAAAAAATAAAGTTGATGATGGTTTAAGGAAATCCAAACGTCGTACGGAAAATCTTCAACGCTGTTTTGTAGAGCTTAAGAAGTGGCCATGAGAAAGTGTCTTCCTTTTTTGTTTTTTCATATCTCTTTAAATAACGCCATAAAAAAAAAAAAACGAAATCAGCAAATTTCGGTTTTTTCCCGGGTATTCCCCGGGAAATACTCGGAATTTTCAACTTTCCAATCGGCATGTTTTAGGCACCTAAATGCGCAACTTTGCCATAATTTAACCGACTTCGTATCTCTTACGGTTTCCGAGATTCCCGCATGCACTCGAATTTGTGGCACCCGTTTTTTTTTTTTTATTATATATATATATATATATATATATATATATATATATATATATATATATATATATATATATATATATATATATATATATATATATATATATATATATATATATATATATTATTTCAAACTTAGTCTTAATGCAATTTTTAAAATCGACGACATTTTCCTCGCTTTATTAATGCAGCTCTAACTAATCTAGCCAAATAGCTTTGCAGCTTACAAATAGTACAAAATACAAATAATCCATTTCTTTCAGACCAAACGATCAGAATCAGCTTGGTCATCTGGATCAGGTTATGGTTCAGCTGACATTGTCACCCAATTAAAATCTGCTATAGTCTCAGGACTGAAGCAGAAAATTGGACTGGTCGCTAGAGGTTCAGCAGGGGCTATTGCAGGAGCTTCGGCAGGATTTAGTAAAGGAAGTTTCGGTGGAGATGCCAAAGGATATCATTCTCACTCATACGAACCAGGTCCTAGTGTAAGTATATACTGTTTGTATGGTCAAATATTTTTTCCTAAAAAGTAAGCAAAGTGATACTTTCCTGAGCACAAAACGCTTTAACGACACACAAAAAACACTTTGGACACATGTCACGGACAATATTTTTTCCACAAAGGTACAAAAACAGTCTTATTTTTTTTAGAATTAGGCAACTAAAAATACACAATACAAAACATTGTGTCTGTGTACAACCTTGTCACTCGAATTTCAGTTATTAAAGCAGCTGTCAAGTTGGTTGCCTAAAATTAAAAAACATCTCGAAAAAAATTTAAGAAAAAATATGATTTATTTCTACGATTTATTAACAAAACTTTCGCCAAAACATATTTTAACTAACTCGCCATTAATTGGCGATTAATGGTCTTAACCCTTATCATGTTTGCTCGATCATTAATGGTTCTTATTAATAACCTTGTTGCTTAAATGGCTATTTGCACACACTGGTGAAAATATTATTTGTCTGTTAAACAGGGCTAAAAGCATTACAGGGTTCTTTTGCATCTCCCTTATTACTAGAAATAGAGAATTGCGATTTGCACAATCATGCGAAAAGAAAGATGCGAAAAACTTTTCATGGCATTCTTACTTTTGGTGAAATTTTTGACAGATTGTAGATTTTGATTTGAAGTATGACTTTTTCTTAACAAAATGTTTTTTGATTCACGTCAATATCTGCTTTTAAAGAGAACAAAATTTTTAAAGAAAGTGCGCACCCATAACCCATCATGGATGATATTTGTTTTCGATTTATTTACACTTTATTACTTCAAACCACAGTAGGCTGTGAAACAAAAGCCAATATCCTAGAAACGAAACTATGGTGACGTTCTAGTTGTTATTGACATTTAAGGTCAATTTCATTTTTACATATTAATTTGTGAAAATGACTTTTCAACATTTGGAAAGTGGAAAAAATAAAGAAATTGTACAAAATTTATGTTTTGTAAGAATATATATATAATATATTAATAATATTATATTATTATAATAATATATTATAATTTATATATATATATATATATATATATATATATATATATATATATATATATATATATATATATATATATATATATATATATATATTTTTTGAAAAAATAGGAAAAAAAAATTCCCTACTGTCTTGGTGTATGCAAAAAAGCGTAACTCCGTTTTAAGACATTTTTGGGGCAGAAAACCCTTTTTTGTGTTGGCTATACACTCCCTCCCTAGACGCGTTTCCCCCGTTTTTACAGGAACTTATCAATAGGGCTGTAACGAGTGTTTAGCGAACAACAGAGAAACCAAGTGTCTACTTAAAGACAAACATCGTTGCCTTGCAGAAAGATATAAAATCTTTTCTTTCGATGCCGTGCTGAAATCACATTCAGCAGAGTCGACATCGGGTTTTACCGAGTGGGTAATTAAAATGTGAAAAAATAGGAATAAAATTCCTACTGTCTTGGGTGTAGAAAAAAAGTTGCTGCTTTTTTAAATGTCTTAAAACGGGGTTACGCTTTTTTATATATATATATATATATATATATATATATATATATATATATATATATATATATATATATATATATATATATATATATATATATATATATATATATATATATATATATATATATATATATATATATATATATATATATATATATATATATATATATATATATATGTTTTATATATATATATATATATATATATATATATATATATATATATTATATATATATATATATATATATATATATATATATATATATATATATATATATATATATATATATATATATATATATATATATATATATATATATATATGTATATAATATATATATATATATATATATATATATATATATATATATATATATATATATATATATAATATATATATATATATATATGTGGAGTGTCCGCTTAATTTGAATAAGGGGGGAAAATTTTTTAAAATAAATGTTACAAAAAGTTATTTTTACTGAAAAAAAAATATTAATTTTTTAAACTTAAGATAGTATGTAAAAAAAAATTTTTTTGAAAGCTAAAAAAACAAAATTTAATTAAAAAAAAAACATTAATTTAACTTTTAAAAATAAATTTGAAATTTTGTAATTTTCACCAACAATTAAAATTGTTTCAATTTTATCTTGCATACTTAATTTTAACGGCATATTTATCCAATTAAATATTTAAACTTATGTTTTGGACAAATAACATAGCTGACAGTTAAAAAAATCAAATTTAGGTGATGGCAACATAATGGACATGCCCTTAAAAATTAAGATTTAAATTTTTAAGTTTATTTTTAATAATAGTCTACTAAGAGTAGAAACAAATATAATTTTTTGTGCAATCAACATCTTCTTATTCCATTTTGCTCTAAAATTTAAATTAAAGGTACTTTTCTCGTAGGTCAATTCTGTTTTTTTTTTAATTTTTGATCATCCTGTAGTCCTCAAGTTTGAAAGTCTTATATTATTTTTTTAGTAAGCAGAACTTTTTATAAAGTAAAACGTTTTTTCGTAACATTAATATTAAAAAAGTTTCTCATATGTACAGAACTTAAGTGGACACACTGTATATATGAGTACGTAAATTTATACCTACGTATATAAAAACCGTTGGATAGGAACACATGGACCTATAAGGTGGCCATCACGATCTCCGGATCTAACACTGCCAGACTCTTTGAAGGATGTTGGAAATAAAATTTATAAAAAAGTAATCTTAACTTGACAACAACTTGATCGAAGAATTTATGAGGCTTTTGCAGAAATAAAACCATTACACATCACGAAATAAAAAATATGTCAAAAATGCATGGAATACAACTAAGGGGCTTTATTGTTTCTCTTGATTTGAATCGATTATTTTGGTTTAAAGTTCTTAAAACTTTTTAATTAACTTTCTTGTGCTATTATTTCTTCTATTTGTATGTTAAAATATGTTGTCTAATGTCTTTCCGGCTACAATGTCAACATAGTTTTGTTTCTAGAATACTAGCTTTTGTCAATGATTTGCTTTTGTTTCATAGTAGTGTGGTTAAGTTTAAACAAATCGCATAGAAAACCCAACATTATTCTGACTTGACTGACTTCTGATTATACATCTAGGATATTACTTACCTAATAGATTGGTTTTTTTGCTCTATATTTTACAAAAAACGTTATGTATACAGGGTGTATCAAAAGCCTGTACAAGGAAAAAAATTTTTTTAAATGACTCCCTATATTTTTTGTTACATTTTTGTTTTCTACATAAAATTCTAGATATTTTTTTTTCCCATATCATATCCCTATATTCAATTGTTTACTAGATATTCTCATTTAAAAAAAAAAGTTTAGAATAAAAAAATCCCCCTCATCTCTTAATGTTGTTTTACGTTGCTATGGTTTTAGGTTTTTGTAGAGTGACAAAATAGCCATAGTTAATTTAATAAGGGAATTAGATATCACATGACAAGTAAAAAAAGGGAAAAAAAAAACCTTAAATAAGAAAAATTATTTTTTTTAAAGATTAAAAAAAACTGTCATTATGACTTTTTTTCTATTATAGCATATATGGTTATTGCAACCCCAAAATAGGCTGAAACCATAGAAACAAAAAAAATTAAAAGATGAGCGGATTTTTCCTTCTTAATTTGTACTTTAAATGCAATATCTCGTAAACAATTAAATATAGGAATATGATATCAAATAAAAATCTCTAGAATGTTATGCAGAAAACAAAAATGTAAAAAAAAATATATAGAGTCATTTAAAAATAAACTTTTTCTTGTATATTTTTGAACCCTGTATACATAACGTTATTTGCCAATTATAGAGAAGCAAAAAACCAAATATTTTGTATAAAATTTTTTGGGCAGTTGCAATATTTAAAGCAATAAACGGGGGGGCCCACTTCACAGATTACTCCTTTTAAAATATATATATATATATATATATATATATATATATATATATATATATATATATATATATATATATATATATATATATATATATATATATATATATATATATATATATATATATATATCACATATTTGTTATAGTGATGTAAGAATACGATCCAAATTTTTTTTGAATCAATATTAAACGGGTCCGTATATTCCGAATCAGTCCGTAAATTCGAATACGTATTCGGATCGAAACGGGAGCGGATGAATTCTTCCAACTGCCGGTTGATCGGCATCGACGCGGGCTCAATACGCGATCGGATCCGTAATCGTTACGAGCTGTCTTATAAAGATTTTTCCATTTTGTCCCCGGGGTG
The DNA here is from genome assembly GCA_019359885.1 of Listronotus oregonensis. Taxonomy (NCBI): domain Eukaryota; kingdom Metazoa; phylum Arthropoda; class Insecta; order Coleoptera; family Curculionidae; genus Listronotus; species Listronotus oregonensis. The sequence continues at coordinate 67,168 of JAHBCN010001973.1, forward strand.
GCGCTGCCCTTAATTAAAGCACTTGGGCATACGTAAAACTTATTTTTTAAATAAATAATTTTTTTTTTTTAAAGGAAAAAAAAAGCGAATAATTTTGTCACTCCCCCACGGAAACGTAAATGTTGCGCGAACTTTCTTTTTTTATGCCGATAATAAACAAAAAAAAAATAGAATCAACTTTATTCGCGTTACTTTTTTTGTAAGACTTACCCTTTACAAAAACAGTATTGTTTACCTTCCGAGTAAGAAACCCCCCTTTTAAAAATTCAAAAACTTATAAATTAAAATGCAGGAAAGAAAAGGTTACCTCAGAAAGTTATATTTTTTACATTTACTTTAGAGCTGTTGTTTTATATTCTTTTTTCCTATGTTGAAACGAATATTTGTTTCTATGTTGCTCTATAACTATTAATAAAATAATAAAATTAAGTATACTGTTATATATTTTTAACCGTAACCATTTTTTACCTCATCGCCGTTTAGTTTATTTTATATATTTTTTTTAAAGAACAAACATTTTGATAGGCATAGCGAAATAGAGAAATTTTTTGTAAATAAAAAGCGGAATTTGAAGCAGCTGCGCCAACCTGTTGATTACTTGAACGTCTTTGAATTCGTATCCTTTCCTCTATTCGCCCACCGCACCGGGGCACGTCCGGTTTTCAGCTGTGCGCGACTCCGCGCTCTATATTTACGGTTGCCTATGTTATAAGGACTTGGGATACGTATTCACATATTGAATCCGAATCTTTTTTGATTCCGAATACGTATAATACGAATATCAAAACGATACGGAAATTTACATCACTAGTGTGTTATATTTTTAAAAAGATGATTTAATATGCTCTCTTTTAGATTAAAATATACAGGGTGTTCCATTTTAAAAAAAGAGGTTAAATTTGCTAACTTTTTTACCCCACCCCGTATACTTATTCTAAAAACGGCAGATTATTTTAAAAAATATTATAAACAATTTTTGCATAAAACAATTTTCTGTATCCCTGTTTACTAAGAAAATATAAGGTCATTCTTAAATTGTCGATTTTTAAATTTTTTCCCGTATCTCTTAAGCAAGCGACAATTTTTTAATTTTGATTTTACTAAAAAGTGCCCATGAAGCCTATATTACTTTTTTAATAGCACTAACACACCCTGAACGTCCCATTAAAAAAGTTTTAATTATGCAAAAAATTAATCTATTTTTTTCTCTTACAGTACGACCACAAGCCTACGATAAACGTTTGGGAACTGAAAATCCGTCTTGAACACACTTCTGCAAGCCGTTAAAGCGATAAAAGGTGGGGTTTTAGCGATTAAGGGGCAACTTATAAAAGGGAGCGGATATATCGTCTCTGGGGGTGGCAAACTAATCGCTGCTTCCGGTGACAAAGTCACCAGTCTCGGGAAAAACATTATTTCGAATGCGGTTTTGGTACACCCTAACAAGGAACATCATCCACACTCCGGTAAGACATGCATGATAAACTGAATAACCTGCACGTTGTTAATAAATACTCACACATTCAAAACAAAGAGTATAGAAGAGGAGAGAGTAACAATCTCTAATTTAAGAAGGGGCACAATTTGAATCAAGCGTTTTGAATTGAACCACACACAAAATTATTAAATTGGAAGTTCATACTACATACTACATATTACGAATTAAATATAAACTTATACTTTCAAACAAACTCGTGTTTTAAATTTTACCCAAGAGTAATAATTATTCATAACATCGGCAACACTGTTACGTACAAACTTCCATAAGATAATATTTGACAAAATGGTGACCTTAACGGTCGAGTGACGATCGCGTTGTTAAAGTTAGCAATGGACCTAACAATGTGTTAAATTTAACAAAGAGGTAAAAATGAAAAGTCTTGGCAGCAGGACATAACTTTTTAAATGTTAACTATTTGTCAAAAAAAAAAGAAAAATAGTTTGGGGGATTCATAGGGTTTGGAGTAGCTCAAGAGCGTTTTTACACTGTTCTCGTGATGAAAATAATTACCATTTTTTATTGGTAAACTCTTTGGAGCAGCAACTTGGTCGAGCGAAGAATGTGCTTAAGAGAAAAAGAAGAATAGGTAGGTAGGTTTAAAGTGAGTGGATTTTTTACGCCCTCCACCGCGACCGCTCGGTCTATTGTGGCTCACACCTTTTTGTATTTCTCCCAACAGAATCGGACTTCTAATAAATCCGATACCAGATTGGGAGAGAGTTCTTACATCTCCTCTTACTCGTGTCGCTACCGGACACGAGCACAATGTGTTCTGATGTCTCCTGGAGAGTATGACGAGCAGACGATTAGATCCATCATGCCCTCCTCTCCCGGTCTAGTGACGTGGGTAGCTACCAGGTTCTCGTTACAGGAACCAGATGTTCTTTCTGAGGCCGCATCTCCGGCCTTATCCTATGAAAACGGTCCTACCCGCTTTCTGTCTAGGGCCCGGGAACCCTTTTTTCCTAAGGGGGCGGGGGTTTTGTCCGCCTTCTGTTAGGATTAAGGGAACCTTCCAAGCACCCGTTTGTTTGGGGTGGATTAGCCCTTCCCCGAACAGGCGCCGGTGATTTTAGGGGCACCTTACGAAACGGATTCACCCGTTTCGGTCGGCGCACCTTTGTCTGCTTGTGACCTTGAGTGGCACCTCTCGAAACGGATTTATCCGTTTTGGTCAGGGCACCTTTGTCACTTTTTTCCTATGAAAGCGGTTCTGTCCGCTTTCTGTTTGGAGCTAGGGAAGTAATAGTCCACCACGGCAGAGCCCCGCATTACCGCAGTAAGGCTAGATACTCTGTAAAATAAGAGTATAGCTTTTCTCTCTTGCTCTACGTGCTGAGTAGTCGTATTTTTTTTAGTATTTTGTCGACTCTAGAAGTAATACTACCTGAATGTTAAAGGAACATTTAGATTTTAGGAAGTTAGGATGTTAGACCAATATTTGTTATTACATTTCTTATAAAAAGTATAGATGTAAGTAGTAGAGCAAAAAAAATGTTAAAGAAAAGATTATTTAATAAAAGTTTTGCTTGTTTTCTTAAAAGTAAAAAACGTCCAATATTAATAAAAGTAAAAATCAAAGCAGTGGCTATTCTATCACTGAATATATGAGTAAAATGTAAGCATGATTTATATTAAAGAACCTGTTAAAAAAACAAATTTAAAGAAATTCTGCAGTATTGGTCATTTGAGCTGTCTATCGTACAGCTTGTTTTTAAAGAAAATATAAAAAAATGACTGAAATGTTAGAATCCAAAACCCATTTATTTTATATTCTGTGCAAGGTTAGGCCGGCCGCATACATACAACTTTTTAGTCGAGCAACTGTTTAGTCGAGTTGCGTGCTTGTGCGATTTTTATGACGACCAAACAGTTTACTGCCGAAGGTGCGCATACAGTCAATTTAGTCGCTATCGATTTATGCACTTTGTTTAAATAAACCGCAGGACGACGTCAGTTGAGCGTATGCGCACTCCAATACATGGCAATACTTATTGAACCGTCGCGATAGTTGCGCGACTGATTAATCAAAAGCGATCGATTTGGGTTTTACGACTATTTAGTCGAACAACTATCTAGTTGCTAATATACCTACATACATTTCCATACTTTTAACATGCGACTAAACAGTTGCTCGATAAAAGTTGCATGTGGGGCCGGCCTTATTATTTTTATGGTTTAATTCCTTGTCATCCAGTTGCCTTGAACTGTGCTACGTTGTCAAGGTTTTTTCATTTTTCACTCTTTCTTAAATTTAACCCATTGTTAAGTCTATTGCTAACTTTAACAACGCGTTCGTCACACGGCCATAAATGCTTCAATATAAATTAATACATTATATTGTTGCAAATATACTAAAAAAAATTCCCTAAATGCTACTTGAGATATCACAAGTCGCATGGATGGGGGTATGACAACTGTTTCTCTCCCCATTTCTATACTTTTTGATAAATACTCACATATTCAAAGTCGTATAAAAATCAAAGTATGGATCTCAATTATCGATATCAAAGTCAATTTTGTCAAGATCTTGCGGGATTCTTTAATTCTAACCAAAGAATGCCACAAATTTAGCGGCATGATTGTTATCATCTTAAAGAATGGAATCTATCGCACCGTTTTTTTTTAAAAAAGTGTTGTTCTGGTTACTTTGGGCCAATTAAAAATGGAATTTTTGTTAAATAACTGCATCAGTCAGTCAGGTGAACGATTAGTTTTCAAGATATTCTGTCTCAAAAATTTCGAAAAAAATAAATATCGCGTTTTCCTTCGTCTGAATAAACTATTTTGACCGATATTGACTGATAACCTAATCGTTTAATTTTTGACAACTATCAACAAGAGTATGTCAAAAGAAAAATTTACATTAACAAATTGACAGGTGAACTTATTTTTATATTTTTATATAAGGTGCCACTAATTTTTTTTGTTCAAAATTTTTGAGACAGAATATCTTAAAAACTAATCGTTCAACGGGGTCCCACTTTTTTGCCCCTTATTTATAGTTATTTTCTATCAAGTGCGCAGTGATTTTTCCCGCACGCGATTGCCGTTGCCCGAACGACGCGAAGCGGAGTTCGGCAAGCAGTCAAGTGCGGAAAAGTCCTTTGCGCAAGCGTTGGGAAAAAAATTTTTTTCCACGAGCGTCAGATAATACCAATATTAAAGCAATGATTATTTTTAAATTATGTTTAATCTGAAAGAACTACTACAACATCTTTATAAATCGGAATTTTTTTGTTGATAACATTTACAACAAAAGAACAGTTATTAGCATATTGAAATTAATTGCAGAACCTGTAATTTCATTTAGCGGGTGGCTTATGGAAGCGCTTATTGTACGGCTTGATGAAGGTTGACTTAGCCCCGGGAGGGGAGTTGTTCATGGTCAATTTTTTATTCGACATATCCTTTTTCTGATTTGTGGATTCATCTATGTAGCTCTCATCTACAGCCGTTGATTTCCAGCCCCAAGTCGCTTGACATTGGTAATTCCTTCTCCAGAATCCGCTAACATAGTCGCAGAGGATCGACGAAAACTATGTCCAGTGTACTCTTCTGGCTTTTTTAAATTTTTGGTATGCAGCAGTTTCTGAAGGCATTTTACTCTTTTTGAATTTATTCCCACACATTGCGTACTGCATGCCCTTTTTTTATACTGGACAAAAAAACGTCTGTGTGGAGTATGTGGTTTTACAAATTTGCATATTACGGTACAATTGCAGATAAAGTCCGTTATTTGTTTTATCGAAGTGTTATTTTTACTGTCAGGAATTTTCACCACTATCAAATTTTTATTATCCTGTATGTCATCAATCATTATTTTTGTAAGTTCATCTCTCCTACAAGCACCGGCTAATCCAAAAATTGTAGCAACTTTTATTAGAAGGTAAATATTATCAGGTGCTTCTTTCATGAATCTTAAAACTTCTTCTTTGCTAAAAGTTTTTGATGTTTTTGGCCGGTATCCAACGTTTTGGTGTTTAAGTAGTGATGTTAGCTTGAAATATGAACTAAAATCAAGGTTCCTATTTACTTTGAGGACACATTTTAACATAGAGTACTTACTCCATAAAGTATTAGGTTTATATGTTTTTTGCAAAAACCGAAAATAGGCCAAGAACACTTGTTCTTTAATACTTTTTTTCCCTTGCTGGAGCACCAGTTTTTGAAATGACTATATTGATTCTTATATTTTTCACGACATTTTGCTGGTAATAAATTCAAACTTACGGTATTTGCTGCATCCAGGATAGAATTAAAAAAAGATACTATAACGCCTTTTCATTAAAAATGCTTGTTTGTATTGAAATTAATTTGTGCAATTGCTTGTTCATATGGAAACGAAGAAAAAATCTGACATGTGTTAAAATCACCAAGATTACATTTTGTTGCTTGACTTGTCATAATCATTTATTATTATTATACAGGGTAATTAAAAAAATGTTTTTTTTGTGTGTTTTAGTTGAAATATTGAAAATTACGAAGTAACAAACAAAAAAGAGAATAAACTAAAACTTCTAAAACTTGCAATGGCTTCGTATATTGCATGAAATAGCCTACAATTACTAAAATACATATAAATCTTGCTTACCTGTAAGATTTTAGAGTAGTTTTATTTTTTTCCGCACGGCGTAGAAAAGTTCATTTTTTCGCACGCCGTGCGGAAAAGTGCAACTTTGCGCACAACTGCGGGGGAAAAAGTGGACTTTTCCGCACGCTCGTAGGAAATTTTTTCAAACATGAAAAATATACACGCATACTAGTCATTTTAAAAATTGACGACTTTGTAATTACTTGTTGGTAGTTGACATCACGAAAAAAAATCTTCATAACAAACTTTAAGCTATCCCATTTAATTAATTTTTGTTTTGAAAATTATAAACTCACAAAAAAGGGCCAAAACCTGGGGATCCACTTATAATAGATCGCACTGTACATAATATTTTACTTAAAACATATGAGTCCTTAAGTAAATTGTGTGAAAATTATTACCTATGTGTGATAAGTTTTTTTTTATATCATAACTTTTTTAGATTATGGACCATCTTCGGGCGCCTATACTGCTCCAAGTGGGCCTCCTATAGTCTATGACGCCCCCCACCCATCAGGACCTCCGTACGAAAGTCAGTATGAGAGTCACTATGACCATCATGACGGTAAGAATCATTTCTATGACATCTAGAATACTCATATACAGTAGATTCGCTCTAAGAGTAATCTCCCATTATGTTTCATCTCACAACTCTTGACGAAACGTTTACGACCGGTGAAAGCACGAAAAAAACCGTATTTTTGACTTCCGGTAACTAACGAAGAAATTATTTTGCCATTTAGTAAAACCGTCAAAGTACTTTCGACATTCTAGAATGATTCATAACGTCCTTTTTTCACACATTGATGCATGACCCTGTAAAGGTCAAGAATACATATTCTGCGAGACAGTTAGGGGTTTTGACAAAAATCGATTATGCCTACCTCATCATGTTTTACTATTGAGTACCCAGATGTGCTTAGGAAAATAAACTTAGGACTTTTTTTTAATATTGAGATGATTTCAGTTATATTTTAATTTATATATATATATATATATATATATATATATATATATATATATATATATATATATATATATATATATATATATATATATATATATATATATTTAGTTGAGAGCCAGACGATGGAATCATTCTTAGAATGTACTGCATGCAAGTAAGCCAACAAAAAAGATAATTATTTTATTAATAATTTATTATCTTGCATAAAGAAAGTTTCTTTAAATTTGCAATAAACAAAAAATGACGAATGCATTTTTTATACAGCGGCATAAAGGTTACGTATACTTTCTATCGATATGTCGAGACACAATATTAATATACAAATTAATTTAACTAATTTTGTGCAGTATCAAAATATCACTACAACTTTCTATTGAATTATTTAAATATTATTTAATGATAAAGTGAGCACATAATTTAATACAGGGTGTTTCACACGGAATACCGCTTAATGAGATTCCTAGAGGAAAAATAAGATAAAAATACCTTCAAAACAGCCCCATTTTTAAGATATATAGCGTAAAAGTTTTTAGAATTGTGATTTTTCTTTTACTTTCAAACTGGGTTCTATCAATTTGAATGAAACTTGGTACAGTTAGAACATCAACCGAAATACACCATCTGATGATAAAATTTTGTTACTATTATGGACCAGTCGCCTCAGTCAATTTTATTTACTCTTTATCATTATTTGGTCATAACTTTTCTGCTATTTATATTATTGATAATTTAGTTCATGGTGCTTATTCTCTGTTAAGTTCTAGTTTACGTAGGTAAAGGTACTTTTACATAAACTGGATAAACTTAACGGTTTTTAAGATATTTTTATTCGTGGTACAATTGTAGTATAATCTTTAAAGTGTCTACTACCCCTTGCTTAAATACCACGAAGTATAGAAATAATACAAGGAGTCCGAACGTAATGTTAAAAGAATGGCTACAACTTCAGGGACAGAACTTTTGTCAACAGGAATTTTCAGGACGTACTCATCTAAAGTATTGCGCGGGAAGTATTATATTCCTTTGAGGGTGATTTTAGGGGGTTGGGAAAGATTTCGGGTTTTGTTCCCGTGGAGACTTTTGATCAGCATGTTGAGAACTATCACTATGCAAAGTTTGAAAACAATTGGCTGAAACCGTTTTTCATAAGAAAAATCACCAGTGGCCTTTGAGGTGTGGACTTTTGATAAGCGTGTTGAGAACAAGGAAGTTTAAAGGTGTATGGAAGCCCAATACTGTAGAACAAAATTGTCCAGGCGTGCAGGGCAGCGGGAATAGGGGGGCTGGCCCCGCGGAGTTTGCGCAATGAATAGTAGGTCAGAGCCGGACTTCCATAATTTTTTGTTAATATCTATAAAGTTGACATCATCAAATGTCAAATTCAAGCATTCACTGTTTTTTTTTATTTTTTGCACAAAATTGTTGGTTATTAAACGATACTACCATAGAATATTTAAAATTATTGTGTAATATTGGATTTTATATCATCTGATATAATATGGAAAGAATAGATGGCCCCACCTTACAGCCATCTATTTAAATGGTCGATATTTTTGGGAGTTTTGTATTTTTACCAAAAATCTTTGTAAATAAATAAAAACACGATTTTTTTAAAAATAAATTTCAAACATTGTATGATAGTTTCATGTACTTATCACCAAATTTGTGATAAAAGAAGGGCATGATAGTGTAAATGAGTTTAATCTAATCCTAAGATTGTGGTTGTACATTAAAAAGTGAAAATTTTTATAACTGCTTTTTAGGCATATATCAAACATTCATGAGACAGAATAACAGTGGTTAAAAATGTTTAGTAACCTTTGGTACCTAGGTATCCATTGTAACAGTAACCGTTAAATATTATGTGTCTACAGTATGTCGAGCTTAAAAGTTGATAATGCAAGTTTAAGAAACCAAAAATCTAATTTTCTTTTAAACAAAATACAGAAAAAGCAAAAAGGAACTTTAACATAAAATTGTACTTTCTTTTATTCAATTAGAGGGACCTGTATATATTAAAATTTGCCTGGTCTGCCCAGTAATTAATAATTTTGATCCTTTAAAAGACTGTACTAAATTATTAAATGAAATAAAAGTACCTAAATGTAAACCTTATTTCTTTTTAATAATACACAGAAATACAAGAGCATTGTGAAAATCATCTAAAAGATAGTTAAGATTGCCTTACTTTTCTCACTGCTATTTCCTATGAAATTTTTATTTTCAATAGTTTATAATTGATATATTATTATTTATTCGGTTACCTAACGTTACGTCCCATAAGAAGCACCTAATTTAAATATGAGAAATACTTACCTAAAGTAAAAAATGCCGAGTATGTTACCCTTAGATTTGCAAGATAAAACCATACAACCTCAAGTCATTTTGTTACGATATTATAAGTAACAAACAATAAACACAAAATTATAGTCACAATTTAATAAACACTAATCACTAAAATAAGAAGGTTTTGATCAATCCAAAAAACGGTACTCCGGCTCTCATAAAAGTATAATGTGTTGCCTAACTACACACTGATTTATCAGTGTGTAAGTAGGCAACACATTAAATTATTTCGTGGAATTTCGTTATTGCGCAAAATCGGCGTGGCCAACTCTGACAGTTATTTTCATACTGGGCTGGACATTTTTTGATCGAATGGGCCATAGCATTGGGCTTCCATACACCTTTAAACTTCCTTGGTTGAGAACCATCACTATGCAAAGTTTGAAAATAATTGGCCGAAACCCATTTTCCATAAGAAAAATCCCCAGTGACCTTTGAGGGTGATTTTGGGAGGTTGAAGTTGTTTTTGGGTTTTGTACCCAAAGAGACTTTTATTCAGCGTGTTGATAACTATCACTACAAGTATGCAAAGTTTAAAAACAATTGGCCAAACCCATTTTCCATAAGAAAATTGCAGGGTCCTTTCCCACCTTTTTCCGGACACCCTGTATATTGTGTAATTAAATGTCGATATAACAACTGCCCATCACTTCCGGTGTAATCGGCGACGGGTACTTTATTATTTTATTGTTCATAACATTTTGTGGTATATGGACACGTAATTAAAAAAAAATACCAAACATGATATTTTATTTCTCCTAAACAGTTGATTTTATCGATGTCAATCAATAGAATACCTTTTTTTTAGTTTAAGGTTAAAGCTTTCCAAAAATAATATTGTTGAGCCTTTATCATACAGGGTGTTAAAAAAATTGCTGTTATTGTGTCAGAGCTAGTCCGTCCCTGGCAAACTAAATAAGCCAAATATGATTTAATGGGTTTATTTTAAGAAAACTTATCTGGTTACCATCATATTAAAACAATATTAAATTTTGCCTAGTATTTTAAAAGTTATTAAAAAAAAGCGATTTCCAGGGTCGTCCGTTATGTACCTGTATCTCCGTAGAAATGGCTCGTAAGAAAAAAGTTTATGGAAACTTATTTTTAGGGTTTCTATTGGATTCCGAGAAATTGCCCACATATTCTGGGACACCCTGTATATAAATAGCTATATGAACACAATAACATAAATATACTGGGTGAGGGTACGCACCAAACTCTAGATGTGTATTGTACACGTAAAAATAATTTTAAAAAACCCATATGGTCTTATACGATTCTCATTTGTTTTCAAAATATAGCGTGGCATTTTATAAGACTTTAATCGTACCAACTCAAAAATAAACGCGTCAAACACACTGACACTGACACTAACACATGTCAGAACAACAAAACGGACCAAACAATCGGTACCTACAGCATTTGTGATAAGAAGCGGTAAACTATTTAAAACATTTTAATTACGCTATAATTTGAAAACAAATGAGAATCGGATAAGAACATATGAGTTTTTTATATTATTTTTACGTGTACAATACTTACCTGGAGCCTGGTGCCTCTAGTGATGAGCGAGACTGGTCTTGGTCTTGCGGTCTTGGTCTTGGTCTTGCAGCAAGACCAAGACCGAGACAAGACCGGACCGCCTTTCCGCAAGACCAAGACCAAGACCGGGGTATGCAAGACCAAGACCAATACTAAGACCGAGGAGTGCAAGACTACGCAAGACCAAGACCGACCTGCAAGACTCTTGCACTTCTGCAACTTTTTTTAAATTTTTGTAATATTCAATTTTTATATTTAATATGCAGAAGTATTTTATACAGAAATGACAAAAAATGTGGCGAGAACTGCGAAAAAAGCGATTATTTAATGAGTAACAGGTTTCTATAAAAAAATAATTATTAAATGGATCACTTTGTTATTTTATACAGTCCTTTAACAACAATTATGAGTAAATTCAATTAAATGTTTCAAAAATAATAGGATTGTGACTCAATGGTCCGACAAAGCACGATATCTCTTAAACCGTTTACGACAGAGAAAAGCTAGGGGTACAAAAGTTATAGAAGATGAAAATAACTTTCATATTCCCAATGTTTTTTTTAATTAGCTATTTTGTGATGCCACTTACAGGGTGGATCAAAAATTTTCAAAATCCAGAAAAACATTATTTTTGTTCCACACTGTAAGAAGTGGCATCATTAGATTGCTTTTTAAAACTAAGATATAAATGTAAATAAGAGAAATTAATACAAAATATATTTTTCATGTCATATAGGAATAATTTTTATACAAATGTGTTTTAAATATCACTTCCGGTTTTGATGTAAAAAGCAAAACAATGCTAAAAGAATAATAATGACATCATTTTTATCAAAACCGAAAATTATATTTAAAAACCATCTACATTGATATTGTTTTTATATGATAGTTTAACAATTTTACGGCATAATATACAGGGTGGTGATTTTTCAAAATGGATTTTTTGTCGTTTTTTTTTTTTGTTAAAAGCTAAAAATAAGGGAGTTTTCTTCAGTGGCAGTGGATTTTTCGGAAAATTCTGGAATAGAAAAAAATTTCTCATTTTACGCCCTTTTTTCTATAATTTTTTCATATTTCGTTTTTCACCATAATGAACGGGTTTTTGAAGATATCGAGCTAAGTCACAGTATTGAGTCACCTTGTATATGCAGAATGTTTATAAAGTATTTGTACAAACTTTGTAGGCAAATGTTTGACTAATTTTAAGATAAAAAGTTCATATGAACAGAAAAGATTTCTGAATAACTTTTTTTTGAATCAGAAACCAATGTTTACATATTAGAATCATTTTCAGTAAAACTTCATATCTGGTTGAAATTAAAAGTTTCTTTTTCTGCTTACACAGTACATAGTTTTGTATTTCTTTTAATTTTATATGTTTCTTAAAAAAAATTAAATAATTCCTACCAGGAAAATGTTTTTAAGTGGCACTAAATGTGTAAATACAGGTTGTGTCTCAATTCAACTAAAAATAAATAAACCTCTACATTTAAAATATGCTTTTTAATCAAATAATTCAAACGTATGTGTAGGAGTAAAATTGGCATATTTTACAATTTTAATGCAGAAAGTATAGTTTCCATCTTTATTTATTTTTAAGTATCAAAAAATATATTTTATTCAATATTACCTAGTTTAAATTTTTACTACCAAAAAAAGCAAGACCAGCAAGACTCTTGCAGCAAGACCAAGACCAAGACCGGGTGGTGCAAGACCAAAACCAAGACCAAGACCTTCCTTTGGCTTGCAAGACCAAGACCAAGACCAGGCTTGCAAGACCAAGACCAAGACCAAGACTAGCCCGGTCTTGGTCTTGGTCTTGCTTTGCTCATCACTAGGTGCGTCCCCCCCGACTCACCCTGTATACAATTTTTTTAAGTTTTCAATGAGTATGATATGAAAAAGTTTTTTTCTACGATCGTGCATAGAGTTAGTATTATTTACAGGATCCACCATGCCAAAAGTTTAATTTTTTGCACTAGCGCTAAAAGTAAATTGATATAATATGCTATTGTACACTTGTATACAGTGGAATTTATTAAATAATTCATGCACTGATTTGCCTACAAATCGAATATAAACAGTCCTGAAATTATCCAGCCACACATTGTAAAGAAATGGAATGCCCCAAAACCTCATATTTGAGCCCAAAATTTTTTTTTTACACATGTATTTTATACAAGTTGAAAACGAATGATTTTCATGGCCACCTTTAATATAATTTTGTAATCACATCAGCAAAACCATACTATGTTTTTTATCAAGTACACCACCTGATAAAATTAAAGCAGCAAATAGAGCTACAGCAGATTTATAACCAAAACAAAGTTTATTAGGAACATTACTGAAAAGGTTCTCCTAGCACATTTACAAGAAAAATCAGAGATACTCCTACAATTACAACCATCGACCTTATAATTAAAATATTGAATGTTAAAGGCTACACTTTTAATCAATAAGAATGTGGATATTCGACATTTTACCAAAGTAATTAATTCCATCCTTAAAAAAAAGTATGTAGGATTCTGTCCCAAAAAATCAAAAATTTTACCCGACAGAAATTTGACAGATTTTTAACTGAAGCTCCAGATAATGCAACATGTGCAAAGACCATCTTTGTTGTACTCAGCATGATTGCAGCTTTCGTTGTTCTTGGGGTCTTCCAAATATTATCCGTTTTACGTGTTCATCGACGCGACTATTTCGCCAAAAATGATCACTCATACTTTTTCCCTGAATAACGGAATATTTTCAACTAAAAGGTAACACCGCTTGCAATAACAAATGCAATGATTAATACCATTTTAAAACCACATTTAGTTTATTAATGTTTTAAACAAACCATTTTTTACACAAGAAAATGTGTTTTACATTCTATTGGTGGCCTTGATTAATTTTTATTTAATTTTGTGTAAAACGTGTTGATTCATCGTTTACTCTGCTCGTGCTTTATACAAACAATATTTTCCACTTTTAAACATTATTTTTGGGCGAAATAAACATGGTGATTTAAAAAATATACCTTCGCCCATTAAAAAACATGTTGAATCGCTATAAAAAATTTAAGTTTAAAGAGGTAAAATTAATTAAAAATAAGCACAAAAAAGTGTCGCCCCCGGGTGGGCTCGAACCACCAACCTTTCGGTTAACAGCCGAACGCGCTAGCCAATTGCGCCACGGAGGCTCTGGTAACACGTGTTTTTAATACTGACTAGTTGCAACAATAATATTTTAAGCTGTTTTGGTAAAAAAAAAATTACCATTAAACCATTAATACCATCTTCCCTCTTAAAAATGAATTTAAACAAAGCAAAGTACTTTCTTAAATTGACAAATATGTATAATTTAAGCATTTTTGAATGAAAAGGGTTTTACTTGTTACAAAATACCACCTACGATTGACTGGTTGACAAAAACGCATAATTTGTATTTTACGCATTTTGAACATAGATAAAAATTTAAATCACTTATTCTAGCTCTAATTGTGGGAGATACATTTATACTTGGTATAAAACGGTTTCATACGAAATACCTATAATCTTTACTTGACTTTCATTTGAATTTCGTTTAACTTTTTAATTTCTTACTAGGTATTTAAACTTAAAAAATATACAGTGCTATTTATTTTTTGAACGGATCAATTTAAAATATTAAACCTTGTAAAGTAAAGTTGACAGATGAAAAATTTAAGATGGCTGCTGGGCGCCATCTTGGAAAAAAATTAAATGGAAAGAGTGGTCTGGTGGCGCATCATTTTGAAGCCCCTGACGAGTACTTTACAATGCTAGAATATAAAGTCAATTTCTTTACCTACTACAAAATGGTGTTAAATTTAATAATTTCCTGAAAAGATTAACATTTAACTTGATTAATTCAACGAAAAAAGTTAAGTTCAGTTGAAAAGATGCTGAAAATGGTTGCCTTGAACTTCTTGACACAAGAATAGTCGGTCTGAAATTTCACGCCGAACATTTTCAAACACAGTAACATCGATATTTCTACAAATATTTGTTATTCTCTATCGTTTATCCAATATTAAAGCAGGCTTAGTTTCGTACACCTTTTGCTTTAAAATAGCCCCATAGAAAAAAGTCTAGAGGTGTCAAATCTGGCGATCGCTGGCCATTCCACAGGTCCTCGACGGCCAATCCAACGACCGGGGAAATTGTTATCTAAATATTTCCTTGTCTGGAGTAGTGTGGTGGAGCTCCATCTTGCTGTAGTACAATATCCATATCAAATTCATTAGGATTTGCTTCTACGATTTCGGTTATTAGAGAGTCAATAGTATTTTCCAGCATATCCAAAAACAGTTCCCTGTTAAATTTTGTTCAAAAAATAGAGGCAACCATTTACAGCATTTTCTCAACTGAACTCAACGTTTTATTGATATTTGAATTATCAAGTCAAATATTAATATATTCAGGTAATTATTAAATGTACCACCATTTTGTAGTAGGTAAAGGAATTGACTTTTTATTCTAGGGTTGTAAAGTACTCGTCAGAAGCTTTAAAATGATGCGCCACAAGATCACTCTTTTATTTTTTTTTTCCAAGATGGCGCCCAGCAGCCATCTTGAAATTTTCAACTGTCAATTTTTCTCTAAAATATAGTATTCATGCATCAGTTACATTACCTCCAGATTTAATATTTTGAATTGATCTGTTCAAAAAATAAAAAGGGGTGGGGAGATTAAAGAAAAGCACTGTAGGTAGTACTGGTGTAGGTAAGGGAGGGTTGAGGGGGTAATTACCCCTCTTTTATCTAGCGCAGTCCTCGCCAGCCTTTTAAAGGTGTTGAGCTACTTTGATAATTTTAGAATTAAAGAGTGAGCTACCTAACTAAGACATACTAAATTAAATAATACACCGGTATATTCGACGTATATGGTTTTATTTCACTAATACGTTCTAATAAACTAATGACTCATAGTATTTATGTATAGCTATCCTATAACATAACTTATAAATACATCCATATATATTTATATCTACCAATCATACCAAAATTTTTACGCAGCCACAATGGCATTTCACATACGATTTGATAAAAGTGAATACAATTAACAAATAAGTAATGCACTATTTTAAGCAAAAACAAAATACATTACATGTTCAATGAGAATGTTGACATTCAGTCTCATCGATATTTTTTTTAATGTTTGGAGCATAGTTTGATACATCCATTCGAATACAATTCTCCAAATGTTCATCTGTAAGTCGATTGCGGTATTTGTTCTTAATAAATTTCATATTGGAGAAAGCAGATTCACACAAATACGTTGAACTAAATAACGCTTTAACTTTCAAGGCAACACGACATAGAACTGAATATTTGTCTTTACTTACTAAAACCCAGTTACATTTTGTATTTGAGACTAACGATTTTAAAGGTAAGTCATTTGGAAACGCGATCACTTCCATTTTTTGAGGAAAAATTTTAAACACAATTAAATGTTTATATATTTTATAAATTAAAAAAATTTATATAATTTTATTAAATTAAAATTTTTAAATTTTTAATTTAAAATATTAATATATATTTATATATACAATAAATTTTAATATTTTTAAAAAATATTTTTTTTTATTTTTTTTAAAATAATTTTTTATAAATCATTAATATAAAATATTTTTATTTAAAAATTAATTATTTAATTTTTTAATTAAAAAAATATTAATAAAATATTTATTAACATAATTTTATAAATTTTAAAATTTTTTTAAATTATTTTAAAATTATAAAAATATAACACCTTTATATAATGTTTCCAACCATGGGGAAAAAGATCAACGAGATTTTTGGTTGTTGGAAAATTATTTAAAACCTTTAAAAATTCTCAAATTTTTGTTTTATAAAAAATTAAGTTTAAAGTAAACCACACAATTTTTAATTTTTTTGTTTTTTCAAACAAATTTTTAACTTGACAATAGCCAAAAATGGTTTTTTTTTTTAAAAAAACTTTAAATTGTTTGTTTTTTTTTGTTTCCCAAAATCCCATTTTGTTTTTTAACATATTTTTTTTTAAAAAAAAATTAATAAAAAAAATATTAAACTTAAAAATTTTTAAAATTTTAGATTAAAATTTTCCCTTATTAAAAATTTTTCAAAAAAAAATTTTTAACTTTAAATAATATTTTAATATATAAAATTAAAGGGGTTAGGTTAGGCCTATTAAAAGTATGGGGGAAAAAAATAATTTTAAATTCACCCAAAAAAACCCCAAATTTAAAAATTTTTGCAATTATTTTATTGAATTTTCCAAAAAAAAACAAAATTTTTAAATTTCATCCTTTTCTTAGTTTTATAATCACTTTTTTTTAAGGCAATTTAAAAGGTTTAATATTTTTTTTTTAACCAAAGGGGAACTGGCTTTTTTTTGGGTTTGATAACATTTTTGGGATTAATTTATTATAAATATATTTAATTAAAAATTTATTTTAATATTAAATAATATTAAAATTAATTTTTAAATAAAATATTATTTTATATTTTTTATAAAAATAATTTAATAAAGGTCCATAATTTTTAACCCATTGCCACCGGAAATAAAGAAATTTTAATTTTTAAAGCATTTATTCCTTTTAACAAACAAAAAATATTTTAAATTGTAAAATTTTAGAGCAAAAAATCAAATTCCTGGCCTACTGGTTTTTTTCCGACGATTTAAAGAGTTTATGAAAAACAAAGAACTTTCATGGCATTTTTAAGCTCTAAAAAGGGGTTGGGGGAAATTTTTCGACAACTTTTTGTTTTTTGGAATATCTCAACTTTATTTTTTTAAATACGACCGGGTTTTTTTTTTTTTAAACCCCTTTATTCCAATTACAAAATGTATAATATTTAATATTTTTTAACAAATATGAAACGCCCCTATAAAAAAATGAGTGTTCTTGTCTTACTCATTGTCTCTTTGGAAAAATATGTTTATTTAACAAAAAAATATTAAGTGTATATATCGTTGTAATTGGGATTATAACTGCTTAAAAAATGCAATAAACAATTAGTGCTGATTTAAAAAAATAAAGTTGATGATGGTTTAACGAAAACGAAACGTCTTACGGAAAAATCTCTCAACCTGTTTTTGGAGCTTAAAAAGTGGCCATGAGAAAGTGTTTTTGTTTTCCATATTTCTTTAAATAACGTCAAAAAAATTAAAACGAAATTGGCAAATTTGTTTTTTCGGTATTCCAAAGTACTCCGGAATTTACAATTTTTAAACGGCATTTGAAGGGGCCTAAATGGCAACTTTCATAATTTAACCGACTTCGTATCTCTTACGGTTTTCCAAATCCCCATGCATGCACTCGAATCTGTGGCACCCTGTATATATTATATATATATATATATATATATATATATATATATATATATATATATATATATATATATATATATATATATATATATATATATATATATATATATATATATATATTATATATATATATATATATATATATATATATATATATATATATATATATATATATATATATATATATATATATATAATATTTATAATATTTTTTTATATATATATTTATTAATAGCCAAGTGTGTAGGGCACTAACTCTACATTTTAGGTTTTAACTTAAAGGTATTATAAGTTGAAGAGTGGTCGAATTAATAGACACATTTTGCCAAACAATGTATTATCAGTTTAAAAATATGTTTTATATTATGTACTGTCATTGCTAATTTATTGTTGCTTAGTTAACATGTCTTTTCCATTTTAAGACAAACTACCACACGGATCACAAGCCGGCATACTCATCTTGAGAAGAATACCACAGACCAATGACAAATACCACACTTCGCATTCTCATCCCGAAGAATCCGTAGTTCCAGCCTTTAAACCCCTTGCTCCCACAGGTCCTAGCTTTGGTACCGTTATTGGTAAATTTTTCACAGCTTCCACGTCCCTGGATACTTCCCAGCCTACACCTTTTACTGATGCTGATAAGGGTGGTACCTATGGACATTATGGAGCCGAACATAGTCATGGTGATTTAAGTCCAACTGCACCTACATATTATGAAGAGCCTCGACATCAACATGAGTCACTTCCGGCACCTCCAAGCTACCAAGCTCCTTTAACAAAAGAACATAAATTTGTTCCTCCTCCCCAATCTCATGATGATTTCAATACATCTCCAAATGGGTTTGGTGGTGATTTGCAACCTCCTGCACCTCTAGCAACAAACTACGGGGTTCCTTTCGAGGACACTCATAACTATTTAAACATTAATGACCATCTTGGAGCTGAAGCCTCTAATACCAATGAGCAGAAAGTTAAATTGACCAAAGGAGAGATTGTGGACCACTTGGAGTCTTCCCCCACTCTAGCTTCCTCCGAGGTTCAGTTGCCCAAAGACCCCCGAAAGTTTAGATCCTTTAAAGAAACCATTTAGTAATCAGCAACCGTTCAGACCTCCTTTAAGCCCTGAATTTTTGAGCAATAGTCCTGACACTTCCAAAATCAAAACCGTTTCTGGAGAATTTCTGTCCAAACCTCCAACAACCAATTATTTACAAGGTGCTCTAAACCCTTGGGAGGGAGACGGAAAACTGTCTTCCAGTGATTCGTCGTTTGAAAATCCCACTTATTCGAGATTTAAAAAAACTCCGTCCAAGTCTAGTTTATCTCAAAATCTTGTGCCAAACAACCACAACGATCTGAAAGATTTTTTATCCAAAGAAAGACCAAAATCAACTCAGAACTCCAAAGAGGTTTTCGATGGGCTTTCTAGCGCGGAAAGCTACCAAAAGTATCTGGAGAGTTTCCCCTTCCACAAAGTTCATCCTACAACTCCCCCATCCAGTCGATATAAAAGTTCCGATTCCAGACGATCACAGAATTTAAGGTTGAGGATGCAAAGTGACCACAGACAAAGGAAACCATCGTACAAACCCGACTACAGCGTTATGAGATCTGTTTCGTACGAAATAACACCGGATGGGGCCAAAAGACTGACTTGAGTGAGTACTATACGACTTGGGGACTTGACGTAGAGACTAACGCTTTACACTAACTGGAAAAAACTAACCATAAAATGTACAAACATTAACTGGCAATTTATAAACTTGACGTTTCGTTGACGTTGAGGTAAACTAAGGACAAACACCGGTAAACTGAGGACCAAAATTCAGATGCCATAACTGTTCCTACTTTTAGTGATTTATCACGTCTGAAATTTAATTGGGGAAAATAAAAAGCAACTTTAACTAACCAGAACTAACCATGACCGACCAGAACTAAGGGCTTTTGAATTTCGGAAAATAAAAAGCCGTTTTAACTAACCAGAGCTAACCATGACCGGCCAGTAATTTCAAAAAGTTTTTCAATTTTTTTTTTAATATGTAAAGGCCATTTAAAAGTAATAATTTGTAGCCGCCTTGACTTAATATAAACCCAAATTCACTCATTTTATTCTCTGTGTTTACACTAGTTGACATGAAAATATACTAAATTCAGATTAAGTAACCTTAAAAACCCTTCCTTTTTTTAAAATGTAATTAAAATAATTTTAAGAATTTAAAATATTGGGGAATTCGTGCAATTTTGTAATTTTTACCTCCTTTAATTTGGTCCTCAGTTTACCTGTCGAATTACATAGGCACACAAAAAAAAAGTTCTGAACCAGATATGTGAAGTACCTTCCGGTATGTTTTTCGGTGCGCTAAAAACGAATCGGAAGTCAGAATTTACCCATCACCCTTAGATTTTGCCCCAGCAACTCCCCAGCACCCCCCGAAGGGTAAAAATTTTATTCATTTGGAAAAGATACAATAAATATCTGAAAATCCGTTTTTCGATGTTGTAAAAACAAATATGAAGTTAGAGCAACACCCAGCTTCCCTAGCATCACCCAGAAACCACCCTAAGGACAAAAATTTTATTTTATTAGAAGATTTAAAATAAATATCTGATAATACGTTTTTTTGTGTGCTAAAAATGAACATAAAGTCAGAATTTACCCATCACCCTTACATTTTGCTCCAGAAACTCCCCCTCCTTAATGGGTAAAACTTTATTACTTAGAATAGTTGTAATAAATATCGGACAATACGTTGTTTGGTGTACTAAAAACGAATATGAAGTTATAATTTACCCATCACCCTTAGTTTTTGCCCCAGAAACACCCCAGCACCTCCCCAAAGGGGAAAGATATAATAAATATCTGACAATGTATTTGCTGAAAACAAATATAGAGTTAGAATTTATCCATCACCCTTAGATTGCGGGGTTGCTGGGAATTGCTAGGATTAAATTCAAGGGTTATGGGTAAATTCCAACTTTATATTCGTTTATAGCACGCCAAAAAACGTATTGTCAAATATTTGTAATATCTTTTCCAAATGAATAAAATTTTGACCCTTGAGAGGTAGGGCTGGGGGGTTGCTTGGGCAAATTCTAAGGGTGATGGGTAAATTCTAACTTTATATTCGTTTTTAACACGCCAAAAAAGGTATTGTCAGATATTTATTATATCTTTTTTAAAGGAATAAAATTTTGACCCTTTAGGATGGGAGTGCTGAGGATTTCTGGGGCAAAATGTAAGGGTGATGGGTAAATTCTGACTTTATGTTCATTTTTAGCACACCAAAAAACGTATTGTCAGATATTTATTATAATTCTTCCAATAAAATAAAATTTTTGAGCTAAGGGTGATTTCTGGGTGATGCTAGGGGTTGCTGGGGGTTGCTAGGAGTTGCTAGCGTTAAATTCAAGGGTTATGGGTAAATTCTAACTTCATATTCGTTTTTACAACATCAAAAAACGTATTATCAGGTATTTATTATATCTTTTCCAAATGAATAAAATTTTGACCCTTCGGAGGGGTGCTGGGGGTTTGCTGGGGCAAAATCTAAGGGTGATGGGTAAATTATGACTTTGGATTCGTTTTTAGCGCACCGAAAAACATACCGGAAGATACTTCACATATCTGGTTCAAAACTTTTTTTTTGTGTGCCTGTGTTATTAATCTCTGTTTCAAACGATCCTCGGTTTACATGTCATAAAGAGATTATGTCTTCAGTTTACATACTCCGGTTTATAAGTGGTTACAATGGTTAAGTTTATAAATTGACCCTAAAGGGTAGTGTCGCTATGCGAAACCTATTATTTAGATATTTTATTCTTTGTTAGATCGAAAATTTTTCAGTTCATCTCTGTATTTTGCAAAAAGATTTAAAAAACATATTTTAACATAGGAATTTGTTACAGATCACCTTCACCAGCAGTACTACGAGCCTCATTACGATGGTTTTGGTTTCGATCCATTTTATTAGATAAAAAATTAGTATTTTTCAAAAAGGAACTGTATATTTTGTAATTTTCTCGACTGTAGTCAAATTATAGTGAAAGTAAATGTAAGAAATGTACTCGAGTCAAAAATGCTTAGTCACTAGTATAAGTTAGAAGAAATTTCACCTTTTTATATAGAATCGTCATCATCATTTCTTAATTCATTAACATCTTCTTTTAAATTTCTGATTGTTATGTAACGTTCATAAATAAATTAACACAATAATCTGACGCTACGGTGTGCTATATTTTTCGTCAAAATATACTCACAACATGTAAAATTTTATTATAGTGTGTAAGGCTGATAAAATTGTTGCTTAATAATATGGTAATCAGGAAAAATATTTACTGAACTTAAATAATAGCCAGTGGTTTTCGACTGCTTCACTGCTTGTCTCTCTTGTCTTATATGCTTGCCTGTTAAGCGCTGTTATAATGACGTCATTATTCTGTTAGTTTAAAACTGCCGCAAAAATGCATGTCTTTAAAGACAAACGCATGAGCGATTGTCTTCAAAGACAGTTAGAAATATTGGTCATTGCCTAGAAAAACTCCGATTTTTACCAAATTTGATATACGGAGGTTTTTTGGACGCTGATCACGAATCTGAACATTTTTGTCGGAAACGTTTCGTTTGCGAGATATTTATCATAAAACTTGAAAATCAAACTATATTCCCCCTTCTTTTTGTACACAATACTTGATTTTTACACTTAAGTGGTACACAATATTTTATAAACACCTTTTAAAACCTTTTTTTATGTTTATTTTCCCTTTTTTTCCTTAAATTGCAAAGTCTCACTTTTAAACGAGGCGGCCATGTTTTCTAAAAAATTCCCTAATGTATACATGGTTGCGGCATATGAAAGTGAAGGTTTGCAATAAAATGGAGAATAGGTTCAGGGTTGCCCACAATAGACTACCCATTTTAATTGCTCAGTAAAAGTTGTTAAAACTTAATAAAACTAACATTTTATTATACTTAATTACAATTTCCTCTTTGGGATTTACTATAACATACGACTTATCCAAACTTTTAAAAATTACGTCTTTTAAGTAAGTGCCAATAACTTCAATGCACTTTTCAATTGTTAACAAGAAATGATTTCACCGGACCTTTTCAGGAATTCGGACTTTAATAGTGAAATGAGTCGGCCATTAAACCCTTCTCGCAGAACTCTTTTAGAGTTTTTAGCGGTATGTACTTTCGCTTCATCTTCTTCTATTAAGTTACTCTTTATGTTTCACGCAAAAAACTCGTTGTTGAACTGAATAATCCATGAGAATTAAAACTAAATATTAAATTATGTGTTCAAACCTAATGATGCTTTATCAGAAAAATGACCTTTAACGAATATCAATTTTTCTTAGTTTTGTGAGGTGCCTACACGATTAAAAATATGTTGATTCAAATTCCAAAGGCCAAAGAATATAATAATATTAAAAAAAAAACAAACGTACTGACTTATCTCATATAGAATTTATTTCAATATCAAAATAGGTAGTTTATTATGGAAAACCTTGTATAAAATAAATATAAAAACAGGTTTTTAAAAGGTGTTTATAAAATATGGTGTTCCAATTTAGTGTAAAAAACAAGAATTCTGTGCAAAAAGAAGAAGAAATAGTGTAAATGGGATTGGTTTGATTTTCAAGTTTGATGATGGATATCTCGAAGACGAAACGTTTTCGCCAAAAATGTTGTCAGGTTCGTGATCAGCGCCCGTATATCAAATTTAGTCAAAATTGGAGTTGCCGCAACTTTCTAGACGATTACCGAAATATTCATACAAATATTAAAGTTAAATAATTAAAGTTTTTTGCAAGAAGCATTTTTTTTTAAAGAACATTTCATTTAACGACAAAAACCATCACTTTTCACTTGTCAATGTCACATGTTGTCCACCATTGGGTTACTGCCTTTACGGCGTTCTTTGAGACCGCCGTTACCCAGCTGTCAATGACGCCATGACTTGATCGTTCAAATGACATTTCTAACCGATCTTTATGGCGCTTTACTTTGCCTTACTCATTGTAGCCTCAGAATCGCGTGTCAGTTATATACCTAAAATTACGAGAGGTAAATATAAATCCATGTATTTGATTATTAATTGATGGAACTCATAATCATTTAATTTAACAAAATACTTTTTAAAATTCCACCTATATTTACAACGTATGACATAATATGATTCGCTACTAATACTGCAGTTTCTTTGGACTTGTAATTGAAATAAATATTATTACTAGGACATGTACAGTTATATTCATAAAAAAGGTGTACAAGTATTAGAAAGAGAAATAACCTTCCTTATTTTTGGGTAAAACCGACTTTTTACTACTGAACGGCTTTTTAATTCACAATCTTTGAGTCTTCAACTGGGAGTTGGTTGCTAACCAAAAAATTCTATAAAATTTATAGCATTCTCCGCTGTTTCAAATGGATTATCTTCTATGTATCTCAACAAAGCAGCGTCTAGGGGTGGAAAGTTGAGGATGACCGAAACCAATTCATTTTTTTATTTAATTTTCTTGCTCGAAAAGTTGTTTAATTATTAAGACAGTTTTCCTATTTCTATGATATGACTCTGCTATCGCAAAATTTGACCATCTTTCTTAGATTTTAAAATGTACGTCAATGTTTCACTTTTTTAATGACCTATGAAATGCAATATCGTCCAACAAAAATCAGCTCCAGAAGTCAGTTTTATGTAAAAATAAGGTAGGTTGCCTCTCCTTGAATAACACATGTCCAAGCTACACTGTTGGCGAAACATACAGTATATCCCAAATTTGAGATATGACCATATCGAAGATTTTTTAAAATCAAAACCCAAGTTTTTTTCGCGGTATTTATTGTTTGTTTTCAGCAATATAAGAGACGTCGTTTAACAAAGCTTTCGTTATATATAGAGCTGCCATCTCTTAAATTGACGACGCCGAACAAAAACTTAAAAATACCCCTGACATTTAGATAAAATTAACAGTTTTAGTTCGGAACCCAAAAAAAAAATTAACCATAAAAATAGAACATTTTTTCATTTTTTTATTTCTTTAGCTTACTTGTTTGTGCAAGCACAACAAGAGTCTCGCACTGTATGTATGTCACATGCTAAGGATATAAGTGGAATTTTTTGAAATCAAAAGTGTTTCATAAAAGGCATTGGCGCCTAAGGGGGGGAGGTAATCGACCTTTAAATTTTTTAAAATCTCACCCAGCTAAGAATAAAAAGACGTGCTTTTTCCTTTTTTTTATTTGCGTATTTTCTTCAGAAACTATTTTATTAAATCATAAAGATTTTTTTTTTTTTAATATCTCAGCTGCATTAAAGATTTTTTAGTTTTGCTTGCGCCAAATTAAAGGTCTTCAAAGCGCGGATAAAGCAAAATTTAAAAAAAAAAATTAGCGGGGAATTCAATTTTTTTAGGCTTTAAAATTTTTTTAACAAAGCCTATTCCATATAATTATTATAATATATATATATATATATATATATATATATATATATATATATATATATATATATATATATATATATATATATATATATATATATATATATATATATATATAATTCGCAAAAAAAGGTGACGTCACGATGGTGCATTTAAATGGAACACTGTGTTTTTTTATATATATTTAGATAGCTTGTAGTCAACATTTCCTCTAAAATTTGTCAATATCGGTTCAGTAATTTCAGAGAAAATAAAATATAAAAAAAAACTGTTTTGCACCATTGTATTTAAAAATGAATAAAAATACCATAGGGCTTGATAATAGAATTAAACAAGAACTTATTAAGTAGGTTATATCAGTCGTTATCAGTTTGGTTAATCGAACTGTGGGTCAAATTTAGTGCAAACTCTTCAAATTTGAAGCACTTTAGTTTTCTTATTTTAAATACGAGCCCCTGTATATTTTTAGGTCGTTAGATGTAGAATTAAAAACAACATTTTTCTAATTATAACCCTATCGAAATTCCTAACTCATTAAAAGTTATTCGTTGAAAACTCATTTTTGCATGTATTTTAATAGTAATACCATTGAATAAAAATGATAGGTGGCTATGAAAAACAATTTATTGACATTAGAGTTTCCTAATAACGTTAATTATTACCTAGAAATTAGTTGAAGTTACATAAATGTTAGTCGAAAGTATTAAAAATTAAAAATTAGGTTTATTTAACATTTAAAGGTTTTTTAAATTAATTTTATTTCAATTAATAAATAATAATTATTTACTTGAATTTTTATAATATGTCGAACTAAGATTTTGTAAGTTAAATAAACTCCAATGTCAATAAATTGTTTTTAATAGCCACCTATCATTTTTATTCAATGTTATTGCTATTAAAATAGATGCGAAATGAGTTTTCAACGAATAACTTTTAATGTGTCAGGAATTTCGATAGGGTTATAATTAGAAAAATGTTTGTTTTTAATTTACATCTAAGGACCTAAAAATATACAGGGGCTCGTATTTAAAATAAGAAAAATAAAGTGCTTTCAAATTTGAAGAGTTTGACACTAAATTTTGGACACCCTGTATAGTTCGAATTAACCAAACATGACATAAGCGACTGATATAACCCTACTTAATAAGTTCCTTGTTTAATTCTATCAATCAAGCCCTATGGGTATTTTTATTCATTTTTAAATACAATGGTGGAAAACAGTTTTTTTTATATTTTATTTTTTTTCTCTGAAATTACAGAACCGATGTTGACAAAATTTTAGAGGAAGATAGTTGACTACAAGAGGTACCTAAATATATAAAAAAATGCACAGTGTTCCATTTAAAAAAATGCACCATCGTGACATCACACTTTTTTGCGACAACCTGTATAATCAAAATTATTTTTCTGAAATGCACAGTAGGTTAAAGGTAACGTCTGACATAAGACGGGAGGTGAGCTGCAGGACCCGTATATATATATATATATATATATATATATATATATATATATATATATATATATATATATATATATATATATATATATATATATATATATATATATATATATATATATATATATACGTAAGTCTTTGGTAGATCAAGCTTCATGAATTTTTTCATAATTTTTAAAAGGGTGATGGGAGGTCAAAAAATTCAAAATATATTTTTTTTCCCTATTTTTCGATTTTCTTCTAAAAAAAACATTATTTATTTTTATTATTTTTTATTTTTCCAAAGAATAGAAGTTTTAAATAACTTTTGGATTAATAGGTTAGCAGAAAAAAATTAAAAAATAAAAAATTGAAATATTACTAAAAAGTAGAGGCAAAATAAAAAATCGTGTTTACCAGCTCATCTTAAATCTTTTTAATCCAAATTTTATTTAAAACTTGTATACTCCAAAATAATAAAAAAATGTATAATAAAACTGAAAGTATTTTTTAAAAAAATTTTGAAAAATAGCGACAAAAAAAGATTTTGAATTTTTTGACACCCTATCACCATTTTAAAAATTATAAAAAAATTCATGTAGCTAGATTTACTAAAGACATATCACATATATTTTTTTCATCATAACATCAATAGGCTGTGTTAAAAAAATATTTAAAATTTCCAAAGCCCAAAAAAAATAAATTTATTGCCAAAAATTTTTGAAAAAAAAACTGCGCTTTACCGCGCTTTGAAGATCTTTAATTTGGTGCAAGCAAAACTAACCCTTAACCCGAGAGGTTGATAAATTTTACGCTATCCGTGAATATCGGTATTAAATACCGCTATTGTAGTTATTCCCGAAAATTACATAAAAAAACGACATATTATTTATTATTTTTAATGACTACTAAGAAACAAAAGTAAACAGTAAAAACTAACAAAAAAATAAACATGTTATGAACTAAAAATATTTTTAACGGTCTTCAGTAATGCAGTTTTTGCATACTTTACTTGCATGCCCAGGCAAATTGGCTTTGGCAGGTATAACACTTATAAAAAGTTTTTTTTTTTCTTTGGTATGGACACATCGCACAAGTTTTTTTTCTTAAACGATCATCTGCCGATGTTGATGGTTCACTTTTATTATCTTCTTTCAAAACGCTTCGTATGAGCGTCTGAATTTCCTGGGAAGTTTTACGTTCTCAACCTTCTTCCCTATGAGGTGTCACAAGTTTCATAGCTTGTTCTTCGATAAATTTTCGTCTTGATATAGGCTTAATATCTCGATAATGTAGAAATAAGGAATAGGCATTCGTTGTTGATATATCTATAAGTCTGTAAAAATTGCTAATGGCCATCGACGACATCTACGACCTGAAGAATAATTGAACATTTATATCGAGGGTATCCACTCCACCTTTAGTGGCATTATAAAATGAATTTATTTCTGAAGAGAGTTATCTGGATCTGTTTCTTTACTATGATGCATAGAAGAAACTAATATAACAGCTTTATTCTTCCGGAACACGGGAAATTAATGTAAAGCTGTCCTTGGAGAAACCATATATAGTGTGGACTCAATTGGTCTTCTGGGAGAAGGTAAAACTCTGCAGGAATTTCGCGCTTATTTTTTTTAGTGTGCCTCGTGTAGTTAGACCTTTCTTCCTAACTCACGAAGCAAATCAATTGATGAAAACCATATTGCCGTTATATTTCTGTTTGTCTTTTCCACTGGTTTTATTAGACGCAGAACTGCTTGGGTAGGTTTTAGCAATGTTTTTTTCTTCTGGGGATAACGTTTAATCGCTGTCTTTCCCTCATAGATATAGGCATTGTAAAATATGATATTTTAGCATCAGTAAGGCACATAAGTTTGATACCGTACTTTGCCGGCTTATTCGGCATATACATTTTAAAAGAACATCGTCCTCGCTAATAGCATCTCATCAATACACGTATTTGGGCCTAAATTAAAACATTTCTGAGAATTCTCAATGAAACTGTTAAAGATAAAAGATATGGTTGCAGTTGGATTTTCTAGACTACGAATTTCCCCTTGTTTTAGCGTCATCAAATCAAAGACAAGCAGATTTTCAAACCTTTAAAGACATTACAGCCCTGAATATTGGACGGCCGGTAGCTTTGTTTGAAAATAGTGATAGCATGTTTTCATGATTGGACCGATATATAGACGTAAACATCAGCAATCCAAAAAAGGCTCGGATTTCAATAAAGTCATTGTCCTTGTAGTCTGTGGATTTGTTTTTATGAGTAGCTCTTACTTCTCTAAACTTCGTTAGTATGCAACACGATTTCATTTGTCATAGCTTCATCGAATAACAGATTCCAAATTTCTTCAATATTGGGTTTATTTCCAAACTTCTTGCCGGTTCTTTAAGACTTGGAAATTTTATTACAATATTATGACGAGGAGTTTTAACGGCTGTATTTGGTTCTTTGAATGCCATAAATATCCGTCCTTTCCCTCATAAGTAATATCTTCTTCGTCATTCATTTCATCGTCATCAGAGTGCGGCCTTCCAAGTTCTGGTTCATATCCTACTTCTTCATCATCAGAACCCTCCTGCTCAGAAGTTGAACTATGTCGGTCTTCTTCCATAGTTTGGTTTTCAGGTTGATTTTCATCGCCGGAGTCTACTATATCAGAAGATTCATACTGGTAATCGTCAGATAATTCACCCATTTTAAAACTGTGTCGGCATAGTTTTTGTCAAAGTACCTTACCCTTTTCGAGGTAGAATTCATATTCTAAAACAAAAGAACTAAGTAAAAGTCGTTTTTGAAATCATAGCGCCTGCTCATCAAATATACAAAATCATTTTTAGCTATCTTCGGTGGACACAAAAATCGATAATTTTTCGACCTACAAATATTTCTACTTAGTTCGTTATGTAAAAGTAAGGTGTACCATATTTTAATATTATGTATAAATAAAACTTACCAATACAATAATAAACAACACAAAAATTATTTTAAAAGTATATATAAAACTAACGGTACCCGAGACTATCGGTAAACCACGACCGTGGTACTTTTAGAAGTCCCTAGTAAAAGCAAACTATTCAACTGAGAGTTCCATCACTTGTCCTGTCTGCCTGTACTATAGTGAAACGAAGATAGACGCAGGCACAAGCAGCAGGGTTGATTTGGAGATTTTAATAATATTTAATTTTATGTAGCGGTATGTGATACCGTGCTCTCGGGTTAAGGGCTAAAAAGCTTATAATGCTGCTGAGATATTCGAAAAAAAAAAACAAAATTCTTTATGATTTAATAAAACAGTTTCTAACGTACCTACATATATAAAAAAAAGGAAAAAGCACTATAAGTCTAGCTGGGTGAGATTTCAAAAAAGTGAAAAGGCCGATTACCCCCTCCCACCAAGCGCAAATGCCCTTTAGTGATGCTTTTTTTTGGTACATAAAAATTATTTAAAATGCATTAAGATTATATAATTGACTGAAGACTAGGTATGTTTTTATATTTAAACAACAAAACACATTTTATTTGTCAAATTAAATATTTGAAAATATTGTATTATATATTTTTATATTTTAAAAAGATTTTACTTGTAAAAACAATGGTTAAAAGTAAAGAATTTGTTAGTTATATTTTTTTAGGGAAAAATGTGTAATCTAAAGGTCAGTGATTGTAGTTTTTAGTTTCATACTTGCTGTAGAGTAAGGCCTATTTATTTCAACAATAAAATGTAAATAGTTATTAAATAATATATATTTTGTTTTAAATAAAAATAGTAAAATTCTAGTTTTTTTTTATTTTTATTACAATTTTGATAATTTAGCACGATGTTTTTCAAGCCATAGAACTAACGTACCGTAAGTGTGAAATCAGAGGCAGTTTATTTGGACGCGACCGAGACGTACTGAGT
The DNA here is from genome assembly GCA_019359885.1 of Listronotus oregonensis. NCBI lineage: Eukaryota > Metazoa > Arthropoda > Insecta > Coleoptera > Curculionidae > Listronotus > Listronotus oregonensis. Next base: position 98,232 of record JAHBCN010001973.1, read on the forward strand.
CGACCGTAGAGAGGGCACCCAGCAGCGATGGAGAAACGAGAGACAGGCTGCGTATCGCGAATTTTTGCTAGACGCGCTAGGTTCACAAACATTTTTAACAATGTTCTCCAAACTTATATGAAAATGTGAGATATAAGTCTAATATCCTTCACGAATATATGTGGGCTTAACTCCAACGTAAACTCTGTTCACCATTATCTTCAATCCTCCAAACCCCACATACAATTTCTCACCGAAACCCAAGTAAGTCCCAAAACAGCAACCAACCACCTCCTTTTTCCAGGTTATGAACTCATTTCATCTTTTCGACCCTATGGCGGCGTTTGTGCTTACGTTCGCAACGACCTGGCTTGTGCTAGGGTTTCTAACCTCGAATCGGGTAGGCCTGATATTATTTGGCTTAAACTTTCTTTCAGATCTTCTACCAAATTTATCTGCTGTATATACCGGTCCCCGTCCGACAATTCCTACAATGAGTTTTGATTTCCTTTCAATAAAGATCGACAATATTATTTCCCAGTTTCCATTGGCCGAAGTAATCGTTCTCGGGGATTTTAATGTTCATAATAAAGATTGGCTAGGATCCACAAAACTGATACACAAGGCAGAGCACCAGAAAATTTCAATCAGCAACTCGCTCACCAATCTAATTATGGAACCTACCTACTTTCCTAGGGTTCCCACCCATAATTCTAACCCCCTAGATCTCTTTCTTACTTCCACCCCGAACTCTATCAAGCATCAGTAACTGCTCCCCTTGGTCGTTCTGACCATGGTTTGGTCACCGTAACTTACTCCACTCATTTTGAGGCAACTGAAAGCATGCCGCCACGAACCGTCTGGCACTACAATTCGGCCGACTGGGATGGTCTGAGAGATTTCTTTGCCAGCTACCCTTGGGATCCTACCTGCTTTTCTACTTTCGAGCCTTCCGAAATTTGTAAACAAATTACCGAAACAATTCAACTAGGCATTGAAACCTATATTCCCCACACTAAAAGAACCCCATAACTTCAAATCACAAACCGTGGTTTTCTAAATCCTGTGACAAAGCCAGACTTTTAAAAATCAAGCCCACAAAAAGTTTCTTCAAAACCCCAGTCCCGAAAATCGACAGGCTAGCATCGAACCGAGAAATCAGTATAATCAGACCATCTCAGAAGCAAAAGACCATTTTAACAATCGAATAAAAGATAAAGTTCTCTCTTGCTCAAATGGCAGTAAAGCTTTCTGGTCCTTTGCCAAAAATATTAGTCAGAACTTTTGCACAAATCCTTTTCCACCCCTAATCTCTGAAGATGGAATTGTCTCTACCTCCAAAGGAAAAGCCGAACTATTTGCCAAACAATTTGCTGCCAATTCTACGCTTGATTCTCCTACTAATCTTCCCCTTCCAACAGTTGTCCCTGTTTCTCATAAAATGTCCGATATAATTTTTAAAGTTAAACAGATCAAGCGTATTCTTTCTTCTCTTAATACTAAAAAATCCTCTGGGCTGGATGGCATACCAGCAATCGTCTTAAAAAAATGTGCTCCCGAGCTTGCACCCATCTTAACTCGCCTCTTTCGAATCTTTACGACACGGGCATTTTCCCGGAGAGTTGGAAAGCTGCACGTGTGCAACCTGTCCCAAAAAAGGATCCAAAAGTCTCCCTTCCAACTATAGACCTATATCTCTTCTTTCAGTTGTTTGCAAAGTAATGGAAAAATTCATTAATTCCCAAATCTTAAAGTATCTGGAAAAACATAAAATCTTACATGATAGACAATATGGATTCCGTCACAGTAGATCCACAGCTGATCTTCTTTCCTTTGTCTCACACAACTGGAACAAGTCCCTTGAGTTTCTTGGTGAATCCCAGATCGTTGCTCTTGACATATCCAAAGCTTTCGATCAGGTCTGGCATGATGGGCTCCTTAACAAACTTCCTTCTTACGGTCTTCCACCTAAGCTTTGCTCTTGGCTTTCCAGTTTCCTTTCTAATCGACGTATATCAGTTAGTGTAGATGGTCATTCCTCCAGCTTCTACCAAATTAATGCTGGGTGCCCCAGGGCTCAGTGCTGGCACCCACGCTGTTTCTTCTACACATTAACGATCTTCTCTCTTCCAAAATCAATCCCATTCATAGTTTTGCTGACGATAGTACCCTCCACTCTAGTATTCAATTTCTTAAGCCACCGTGTAATCCTGATTTCGAAAACAAGCGCAGGTCAATGCAGATATCTCTTTCACAAGACCTCAAACTTATCTTGGATTGGGGCGCCAAAATCTTGTTCAGTTTAATGCCTCGAAAACACAGTCATGTTCCCTGTCGCGAAAAAAGTCTGCAAATGCTCATCCCTTACATATGAGCGCCAAGTTCTGCAGAACAAAGAGTCGTTTAATCTTGTCGGCGTTACTTTTGAGAATAACCTCAACTGGCACAAACACATTTTATCCATAGCTTCGGCAGCTTTAAAAAAGATTGATTTCTCTTCCGAGCCAAGAAAATATTTCTCTTTCTTCCAATTTGTACACTCTGTATGTATCCCAAATCAGACCCTCTTTAGAATATTGTTCTCATGTCTGGGGAATGGCGTCCCCTACAACACTTAGTATTCTGGACTCCATTCAAAGAAGAGTCGTCCTTTTCAGATCCCACGCTCCAGAAAGGTTTCCCTCTTCCCCCCACCGTCGAGCTGGGGGATCTGTCGCTCTTTTTAAGGTATTTTCGGGGTTTTGTCGGGGGAGTTGGCAGAAATTCCTTTCGGCACCCCCAAACAGAGCAACACGTTGTGCAATTTTAGCATTTTTTTTCAGTTCAGTTAGAGAGGCCCCGAATTCCCCGATTTCTTCGTTCCTTCACCCTAGAGTGTCAAAAAGGGAAATGCTCCCCGCAGAAGTTTTTCCTTCTCCCCCAATTCCAAAATTTAAGCCCCGTGTAAACAAACCCCCTCTCACCACTTTTTAACACCCACGGTCGTTGTATAGGCATCAGCCTTCGTGGACTGTCCAAGATAAAAAATAAAATTTTTTGGCTTTTAATCTCAACTTTAAAAAAGCCGTTTTAAAATTTAAAGGGGACCATTTCAATATTCACGGACTTGCAAGAAAAGGGGCCAAATTTTGTTTAAGGGGATTGAAAAAAACTATTAATGCGACAATTTTCATCTACCCAAAGTAAAAGTATATGTTATTATTTCATTTCCCAAAAAAATTCCCAATATTGAAAAAATTACCGGAGATACAAATTTTTAAAAAAGGTCTGTTTTGCTTTTTTTGGGGCTTTTCCAGGTAAAAAAGGGTTTTGATGGGTTTTCCTTTTTATGGGTTTTTTTGAATTTTTACAAACGGCCTCTTTTGGTAAACGATATAGCCAGATTTTTTTTATTAAAAAAAAAGAAAGAAATGCCCCTTTTTAAAAATAATTGTTTAAAAAAAATTTTCCGAAAAAAAAATTTTTTTTATTTTTTAACCGGTTATTCGAAAATCATGGAGCAGTCGGATATCTGTTAACATAAAAAAAAAAAATTAATGATTGACTATTTTTCATTTAAAACCCCTTTTTCCCTAAAATTTTTTTCTACTTTTGTACGGTTCCCATAAAGCGTTTTTTTTTATTTTTTAAACTATAAATTTTTTTATGAACTTGGGGGTTTTAAATAGAGGAAAATTTTTACGCCCAGAAAATGATTATATTTGTGATAAAACTACATAGATTGCAATAACGAATCTGGCGTCCCTACATGATCATTAATATCCAAGTCGATAGCAATTTATGGGATCTTGCTATTGATTAGATATAAATGACCAGGTCCTAAATATCAGAGCCGTGATCACAGTCCATGTGATGTTTCTCCCCTAAGTTCGGCTTTTTTTTTTGGTTTTTAGGAAAAAGATTTATTTTTTAAAAAAAATAATTTTTTTATTTTGGAAAAAAAGACTAACACTACTTTATTTTATTTCTTTGTTGCAAGAAGAAAAATTACTTTGGGTTTCCCCGGATTTTTTTCAAAAAAATATATTTTTTTCTTTTCCAAAAATTTAAAAAAATTAAATTTTTAAAGTCTGAACCTTAAAAAACAAAATCAAACTGTTTATGAATTATGATTAATAAAAAATTAATCAAACAACCCATAGGGGAACCAAT